>JANSTU010024972.1:0-12879 GCA_027564075.1 Bolitophila hybrida
TCACAACAAAAAAAAAATTAATAAAAAATATCAATGTATGCTAATTTGATCGCATTTTTAAAAACGTACCAATAGATATATATATATATATATAATTATAAAATATCTACATCATTATTTTGTAAATCTAGAATAGAATTTCTATATAAACTTATATAATTATTTTTAAAATTATTACATCTTCCACATGATACATATGAGAATGGTTACTTTTTTCTTAGCGAATTTAGAAAAACGTTGATCATCCAACTCACACTGTTTTTTGTGTTATCACCTAAGTATATAAAGCAGGTCTGTTTCTTTAATTTTTTGAAATTATTAAAAATTTATAAAATACTGGACTTTTGCTGCTAAAATAATAAAAAATATACTATCTACCTCCAGATTACAATATTTCCAATAAATCTTATACTGGATCTGGATTTTGTGGGTAGGGGTACAAATAAACTTAGCCTGAGCGCATTTTAAAGAACGCATTTTAAATTTAATTTTTATATAGTAGTATGTAGTTGCATAATACAATAATACATAATACAATGTATAATAAGGATAGTTAAGAAACCTTTTTTTTCTTTACTGATATCAATCATATTTAGTAAACATTTTGGAGATGCAACGCCTCAATGAACTGATATTAGAAAAAAATCTAACATGTTTCGTATGAACAAGTTTTATTGTAGACGTAAGTATAAAAGAGCTGATAAGTTTTATTGATTTCCATAAAATGAATATCAAAACCCATTTTTTTAATATATCGCTGTGTAGTAGATACGGAATAAGAATTGCTTTCGACCAAGTTCCGAATTGATGTTCTTTTGCTGTTATTCGGCGATTTGGCTTTAAATTTACTTTAAGGATCGCAGACTGTTACTTTGCGAATTATTTGTTGGATAGATGTACCCATCCCCATTCAAAATGTGCAACCTTATAAAATATACTTATTTCTCAAAATATTGGGTTTATAAATCTTGAAGTAGTAATAGTATTACCAGTGTACGTCAGCTACTATAAAAATATTCTAAAAGAACAACGAAATTTTGATAATAAAAATGGTGTAATTCTAGCTACTGTAAAATACTTGAAAACAACAGCAAAAAATGCTGCTACTTCAGCTACTTTAAAACGTACTCTGGCTAATGTTATGTTCAAAAAATTAATGTAATCGTAAAGGAACACATTCTAATTTAAGAACTGAAGTTAAACGGTATTTTAATGGTTAATCAACCAAGCCGCATTCCATTGAAACCGATTATACGTAAACCACACAGTTTTTCACGATTTACCAACCACCCACTTTTAAATAAATCAATCGATAGGTAAATTAAATACCTATCACATAAAAATAATAAATAATAAATAAAAAAAATCCGGAAACGTTTAAGGGAGATAGGTGATGCAAAAGGTTAAGATCATTACTAAAGGTAAAAGGGTGGCACAAATAGCATTACTATTTTAAGGTCTGTAAAAATTATAATAGAGCAAATGACATGTTAATTTAAGAATTAATATGTAAAATTATAGGTAATTAAGGAACAACACAATACAACAAAATAATTAATTAAATTTTGAAATATTTATAAGTATAATTCCATTTTCTGGGATTGTTTCACTTTTTTTAAATTTAAACTTTTATCACGCGTAATGTATTATTACTGCTGACCTACGGCTGACCTAAAGTGTATAGTAAATTTAAACTTGAATGAACATTTTAAGTCCTTTTTTATTGTATTTGTCAGTTTTTGATATATTGTATGAATTATTGTTTTATTTTTAAATAAGTTTATGTTTTTCCCCATCATTAAAATGGAAATTCAATTCTATTATTATTTATCAATTTTTCCATTCAAAAGCTAATTTGTTATCCGGTTCTGCTATAGATGACTTTATGTAAGTATAGGCAAAACACTCGGTTATTTCGGCTTTAAAGCGATTTTCTAAAATTTGTTTTTTTTAAGTAGTTCTTTGCTGTAACTAAAAATCTAATGCGCCGTTTTTTTAATTTTTGTACCCTGTTTCTACACAAAAACCACCGGATATACCGCTTTCGATTGTTGTCGGTCAAGCCATTCTTAATATATATATATATATAATTTCTTATGCTTTGAAATCTTCATTTTCGTGGTATATTTGGCACTTGTATATAATAAAAATTCCAAGTATTTTTTTCGAAACAAAAGTTTGGAAATTTATCTTCAAAAACACATCAATTATACAATGTTTAATAATTTTAAATAATTCTAGTTCATTCGATAGCCACAGCTTCACAAATTAAAATGAACATTAGTTTTTTTCTTTTCTGAAAATTCAATAATGATTGAACTTTACAGTTGAACTTTGATGTGGTGTAACAAAAGTCTTCCTGTTGAAATATAATATAATCAAAAGTTCAAAGTTATACTTTTTTCGTCAAATAAAATGATAAAAAACTTATAAAAACGATATATACTTTTGTAATAGATAATATAAATAAATCAGTTCATTTTAACATGTGAATAAGAAAAGCATCTGATTTGTGCTGTACTCTAAAATGCTTACGTTTAGCATTTGAGGTTGAATATTTATTTTTTTAATAAATGGGAGAGGTGTGTAATGATTATAAAATCCAATTTCAGCAGGATTAAAACTATGTCAACATTTTATTAAGCACAATTGCATCTACAATATAAAGAACATATTTTTTTATGACACTCGCATGGCATAAAAAAATTCCAAACGTCTCTCCGAATTACTAACTGACTAACTGTTAAATTCATTAATACGTCGCAAATCATTCACCACGCGAACTTTTCCGCCGAATTCATTCAGAACACAAAAATATCGTCTACGAAATCAGCAATTCCACTGAGATATTTCTCCTGTCTTCACATATACACACATAAACATCGTTTCTATCGTGTTCACGCCGCGCGTCTTCGTCGTCGTTCAACTATCGTAATAGCTTAATTTGCATTGAGGCTTTGTTAATCCCAACCTACTACATTATATCATCATATATAAATGTATTACATAGGCTCGTAAAACAAAACAAAAAACCGAGACGCTTGCGCGAACTGAATAAAAGCCAACATTTAATTAATTAGCTCGAAGATTTATAGCACGCGCACGCGCACACCAGCTATATAATATAACGCTCAGTCTCGCGCACGCTCGCATATTTTGCGGTTTCGTAAATATGGCGGGCGCATCGTTAACCCGACAAATTTATAAGTCTGCACAGAATTTATTGTGTATTAGCACAGGATGCTCGAATTTTTTGTGGAAATAAAAAATAATAATAATAAAAATATTCGAAAAACAAGCTCGCCAAACTCGACGGCCAGCAGAACGAAAACCGATAAAATATTTTTGTTGAAATAAAAATAAAAAAACAGTGAAAAAACATGAGATATTACACAGAAACACACGCAAACTCGCGCCCAGTGCGCGAACGGCGGTAATTTTGAATTTTATTACCTCTATGGTTACAAATTACGACTGTTAGTGGGCTCATTACACGCCAAATGGGATATTCGACACGACAAGCTGCAGCACAGCCGCACAAGCTCAACACGCTCACACACACATACAATTGCACAATATTTTAAACTTGTTGAAATATACGCAAACTTTTTCGTGTTTTCTTACAACGGCCGCGACTACGCGGTGGCGACTATAAATATCAATTTTCTCTGTTTTAACACACACACAATTCTGAGAGTGTATAATTTATTCTCTTAAGTACATAAATATTGATAAGAATCTCTGTGTTTATGGTTTAGAAAAAATAATTCCGAATAAATAAATATAAATTCAATTTACAAGAGTCCGAAGTATAATGTCAAGGGACCAACACACAATTTCTTATATTAAATATATTTATACACATAATTCGAATAGAGGTCTTAAATGTCGACTTGCCGGCGTACATTCCTTCGCACCTGCATCACACTCACACACATGCATACTGTGGCGCATCTTAAAGAACCTTGCCTATAAATAACTACCGAGGTCCGATGAGCGTTCTTATCCGAAACACTTGTTAGGCGTCATTTGTTACGTACACGTCTCCGGTGAACATGAGAACTTGAAGATAATACCCAATCTAACGAGGGTTTGGACGAAGATGTTATTGTACCGATAGCCAGACGCACAGGCGCACACTAATACACACAGATGCTTTTTTATATTGTGTGTGTTTATTTGTGTCAAACGATTCATTGATTATTATTATTCTGTCTTGGAAGTATAATCTTATCGAAAGCGTATGTTTTGTAATTGAAAATACTCACGCACACATACAATAACAAAGAATATACCCAGATACACACTTATAAAATTACAACATAAATGAAGAAGGATTAAGTTACATATAAATAAATAATTTCACTTGACTTAGCTTGCGATTGCGTGTGGTGTGCCCGTCTGTCAGCTGTGTGCGTTAGTTTTCTTTGGTGTGCAGATGAAGAAGTCTTATTGAAATCGAAATGCAGGTGAGATTCAGATTATAGAATGCGCGCACGAGCAAGTGGACAAACGGCTATTTCTTATGTGTGTTATTATGACTTATAATCCAGTGACTAACGAGTTTATCTGTCTGTGAACATCGAACAAGCACGCGATATACAATTTAATTAAAATAATAGATTATATGTAAATATATTCTTTAGTAGTATATATATTATAATTTGATAAATTGCGAAATGGATAGTTTGTTTACGTTTTGTTAGGATAAGCCTTATAATACCGCAGGGGTCATAATTAATTATGCATTTTTATATTTTTACCTTATTATATTGAGACTTATAGGTTTATTAAAAAAACGATGGAAGTGCGAGTCATTTTGAGATGTCCAATGTTCACAAACTCATTTATTTACAAATAAAACAGTCCAGTTCAATATAATGTATGGGTTCGTGTGGACATGTAAATTTATGACATCAATGCACCGTTTTTTCCTAATCACCTATTTCAGAAATGGACTAATAATAGCAAAAGGTACCACTGAAGTAAAGTTACACACGTCGGTCGGCAGGTAATGTAACCGGAACTTTATTAAAAACATGTATTTATCATCGTTAACTAATAATTGTAATCCATCTACCGAAAAAATGTTTTTTTTTTCTCAAAAACAATAATTTTCATCATTTTGCTAAAATCGGAAAATCCACTCTTCCTCGCACTGCTCTAACTTGTTCGTACCTATAACGAATGTTTCAGTTTAAAAACAAAATAGTTTGTTTCTTATATACTTTTTTCTATTTCACGATAATTCATCAAAAAACATGTCGCAACTCTTTTTCTTGTGTGATTATTTTATTTTTTTTAGCCACCCCATGCTAAACATAAAAAAAGTTGTTTTTACACTTTCTTCTGGCGTGTTAAAATTGAGTTTTTCATTTTGAGATAATTATTATATAAGGTAAGTTTTTTTTTAAAATACGTTGACTCTATAAAATATTTATATATGTATACATTTATTTTAATCAGCAATAATGAAGAATATAATTTCAAGGAACCGACGCGACGTGGTGGAACTCAATGAATACTGATTTTCATCACGAGATATTGCTTAAATAGTTGGAGTCTTGGAGTACATTATTCTTATGTAACTCGTCTATTAAAATTGACCAATCCAAATCGGAATGTGAATGGATACAGCTGTACAGGTTCTAAAACACCTTGAAGACACTTTCGAATTCACGAGATGTAAAGAAACTGTCAAAAGATTACGTCGAATTGCCGGATAAAGGGAAGAAAAAAACCATTGCTTACTAAACGACGAAACTTAATGGATTAGATGAATTTTTGGTTTTGTCGTAAATCGTAAAAAAAGTATCAAAGCCGATGTATAGAAGAAATTGAGAATTTCGGCGGCGTAAATTAATGGTTTGCGGCTCGAAACCTGGGAAAAAATTATAAAATCCATAACAGAATAGAAAGAACGTCAGTGAGTAACAATCTTAAATATATCATTTATTAAGAGTATTTAGAACTACTAAAGAAACCGTAATATTTTAACAGGACAACGATCCGAAACATACGGCAAGAATTTCAATGAAATGGTTGGTATAAAATGATGTTGTGGTTGGCAGGAATTCATAATCAGATGTACAGCACGTCACAAATGTCAAGTGAGGATGATGAAATTTGGAGGGATTTTAGCTGACAGATATGGCAACACACAAAAAACAAAAACAGTGGTAACAAAAAAATCATCAAACCGAAAATTTACTCTACGGCACATAAAAAAAAATTTACAAGTTTACTCAACTTTTGCAAATGTATAGTATTTCAAGAATTTTTCCAAATTCCCAATAACATAATGCGAACTATAAAAAACAAAGTTCTAAACGTAGCCTGAAAAAATATTGAAAATGTAGACTTAAACAGTGATTCTTGGCCATAAAGCTACTATAAAACAACCATGCGAAATTATGTTCTTTTAAAGAATGTTTTAAATTCAACATGGTTGAATATTCTATACAAAATTTGTATTTTTTGATTATAAACATTGTGGAATTTCATATGTTATATGGAATATTTCGTTTAAGTGACCAAAACTGGCAAGACTTTAATAATATTTATGCTAAAAGAAGTAAAAATAGATGTACAATACATATATGCAATGACAAACTATATTCAGATGAGACTGCGACTCAAGTGGCCTTAAGTGTTTAAATAATTTTATTCAAACAGCGGCTGGTCAAGGCTGCAACCAATGTATGGGATGCCTCAAGTGGGTTCATAACAGAGTTGTCACCCGATGATACATTATCAAATTGCTGCTATCGACTGAAGCCGAAAGATTTATCCTGCTGCCGATTAATTAATTGAAGGCAATTTGAGTCAGTCGCATCTGAATATGGTTTATTATAGCTTCTTCTTGTAATGTAAATCATTATTTACTTTATTTTTTGGTAAACATAGATTTTTAAGACTTGAAAAAGTTTCACTTTGCTGAAGTTGAAGCCGATAAGATTTCTACAGATCTAAATAACCGATTGTGTTGAAATTTAGCACACATATTATAATATTATCTAACAAGTAGCATATTCATTTTGTTATTGGGAGTCACATTCATGTTATAATTTTTTTAACTCAGAAGTTTTATAAAAATGTGTCTTCATTAAAACTCATTGGCTGCATAGCATCGATTTCGTTAGTAGTCTATTAGCTACATAGAGCATGTATTCGGTTTTTTCAAAAAAATATATTTAAAAAAAATGATCCTCTTATAAATTTTTTAAACAATAAACATTAAATTTGACAACAAAAAATGATAAATATTACAATTTATTTCAATATAATTTTCTCTAGTTTCATGTAAATTTACACATGGAGCCGATTTAAGCCGGACATTTTTAAATTTTCTTTGGATGGCAGACTAACTAGAGAATTGCAACTTTATTATCAACGCATTGCTGGTTCGATTTTTTTAAACCAGAAATTGAAAACTAATATGTTTTATTTTCAATTTTTTTCATAATAAAATTTCAAACAAAAAACTCTATTAAATAGAGAGGTCAATCACATAACGATGATAAAATATCAAGTTATAAATGAAATGACGATCAAAAAAATTCATACGGACAGGAAGAGAACCTTACGTGGAACTATTGCCCTGTATTTTTTCTAATTGGCTAAGAAACATTCAAATGAAAATTAAAAAAAAAGGTTGAAAAAATCTTTAATTTTCTTTCTTTTATGCAATAAAAAACACTGAAAATAGTAAATAGTCACTTTCATAAAAAAAGTATTGCAATTGAGTTGTGTGTAAAATTTTGCATTTTTTAAGTTATGTTTACCATTAAATTTGATTTGATTTGGGAAGGAAAAGTTAAAAGATTAAAACTACGAAAACTCAATGGCCATTTGTTTGCTTCGCCATTTTTTTAAATATAAAAAAATATTTAATATTAAATTATAATATAAACTACGGTTTAAAATTAAAAAAAAAAAAAAATCAAGAAAAATATAATAAACAAAAAAATACACAAAAAATTATAAAAAATACTTAAATATATATAATACTTATGTTTAGAGTAGCTATTAATATCCCAAATCAATGTCGAAAAGCAATGGCCGTGAGTTCGAACCCAGATAAAGACAAGATATTTTTAATCATAAACATTTCCATGTATTTGTGGCAGAATATTTTCAAAAACGTAATTGTTTCCAAATAATTTGATTGTGACAGACATTTCTAAAAAATGTGTGTATTCAAACAAGAATTGAAACAAACAAAAAATTTAATAAATTTACCATATTTAATTTTCTATTTTGTTTCGTAATCTACAATTTGTCACCTTAAATTGTAGATACATAGTTATACAATATTATTATGCCAGCCATGTCTTACAGCAAAAGTTGGTACAAATTTGGTTTAAAATTATTCCTTGTTCACTGTAATCCTATATATTGGGGGATATGGGAATATACCATTAAATCAGAATTTTTAAAGGCATGGTGAAATATACTTCCAGAAGAAAAAAAATACTTGGACCACAAATTAAAAGTACCAGTGATAATTATGAGTCCTTCACTCTGATTCACTGTGAGATTTTTTATAAAGATAAATAAACCTTCAAAAACGATAAAACCATTAAAATAGGTTTTTATCATATTTCATATCATATACACCTTGATTTGTGATTTGTCTACTCAAGGCACAGTATCTGTTTTTAACCATAACTGTCAGGCTTCCGAGTAAGAATACGAAAACCCAGTGCACAGATAACATCTGGCAGCCCGCCCCATATATGACCATGACCATGCGTAGGACTGTAAAATCAGCGAATCCCTATAAAATCCACAGCTTGTAAATCAAGAAGTCCGCAAGCACAGCCATATCGTGTGCTGCACCTACTCAACGACAACGACGCTATCCCCAACCATAATCTCCACGCGATATCCATCTGCACGTATAAATAATGCATTTTATTATACACGACACAATATTACCATGTTTAAGACCTTGCGCGAGCCTATAATCACCGCAATATCATCCGAAAAGCAAATAAAACCAATCTTATCTCTTCGCGGTCTGAGCGTGTGCGCATTCCGCGCAGATTTATCTTGGCCCGCATCAATTTCTCCTACGGTAACTTGTTGATCGTACAATAAAAGTGTCAAATTTATGGCGAGTAGGTGTCTTTGGTCTGTCTGATGGTCTGAATATCTGTATAATTGTGTATATACAAAAGACACAAGCCGAGCAAACACACACAATATTAAAGTAATCGCATTAAATATTCTATATACACAAAAGGTGAAACAAACATGCATAGAAACATGCTCGGATTTTATGTTAATATTCATTTGCGCTTGTTTTTCTATATGGAGAATCCGCGTGAATGTTTTATAATAGAGAGTATACAAATATACACCTTTTCCCGTGTGCGCGCATATTTGCATTTTAATGGTCTCGCGCGTTCTCTTGCGCGCTACAATTACCGTCATTTGTGAGATAAATTCACAATTCTTATGGGAATATTTGAATATGTCAACATTCACGAAAACACTCGTATATGCCGTGCCGCACCACAGAAAACCCCGCGCGCTCCACGTAAATAAATATAAATTGTCGGAATTTACATCTTACAATATTTTACACTGGTGCGCGCGCGCAATCCAAAGGCACATTTCTCTCTCTATAATATATATATATATATATATGTAATGTGCCTTATATGCTTTTCTTGTGCGCATTTTATCGAATCGCACCGTCTTCCGAATCGCATTCGCACCTCTGCACATTATTTGTCTTTCGATTGAATCTCGCGCAAGCTCTGCGCCCGGCATCTTATCAAATATTCATTGGCGTACCTTTTTTGTGTGTGCGTTTTTTATTGAATGTGTATCGATTTTGGGCATAGCACGTGTGCTTTTTTTATTTTTTTTATTTTGTGGTTCGCTTGTTTTATGACGTTTTGTTCGGCTGTGCGTCTTATGTCGTCCCGCAAAGTATTTGAATGTATTATATAACAACCAACAGAAAAAAAATCGTTTGCTTCGCATGTTTTCGATAAAATCCTAAGATTGCGACCGTGAATCGGTTTTCGCACACACGAGCACATGGCAGGTACACAGGTACAATACAATGTTTTTTGTATGCCTTTATTGCTGGGGCTGTGGCCGCCTCTTCTTTGTTTTGTCTTTGAGAGAGACAGCCACAGCACACCGTTGCCGCAGAGATGATCAACCGCGCACCCATTGAGATAGTCAGACAGATGATAAACTGTGCTAACCTGTCATTAGAAATTACTTAAGAGAAAAGGTCGACGATTTGGCGCGATTAGAGCAATTTTATATATTGGTTTCTTCGATCGAACAAGATCGCTACATATGTAACTGTATGTTTATATGGGCAAGTGGTCAGGTAGACGACGGCTGGTCGCGCACGCACAAGGTATGTAATTTGACATATCATTCGAAATCGACGATCGTCTTCGGCTTCGCCTTTGCTGTGTATTTGATGGGCTTCGTTGTTAACTAGGTGGAAACTTGTGATAATGTTAAGGCTTACGAGGGATCGGTGATTATATGGCCCGCACACAGGATCCAGATGCGGCCAGGATATTATTTTCTACTTAGGACTGTAATTGCAGGCGCATGCGCCCAAAGTTCATTTTTTTGTTCTATTTGTTTTCGTAAATTATTGGGTTGTATTTCGAATTCATATTTTAATATACGGTTATGTTTTGAAGAGTGTAATGGATTCTCTTTTTTCGGGCATTCAAGTTATGTTTGTATTGTGTATAGCAATATTTTGTGAGTTGCATGGCAGTTATGTTGAAACCAAGAATCAATATAGTTACTCTGCGATTTTATTATTTATTATTTATTGCACACATTTGGAAGTCATGCTCAATTTCTTTGATTTTTATTATTTTGATGGATTGTTAGTATACAAAAATATCCATACCTCATTTTAATTTTAACTTTTTTAAGTTTGTCAACAATAATTTTCTTAAAGCCAGCCGCCGAAAATGTTGGCCAATTTGGCGACCGGGGTTATTTCTCTATAAAACTCGGCCAAAATTATTTTTTTTTCAATGGCTCAAGAAAGTATGTTTTATTATTTATAACATAAAAAAACCACAACCAAATCGAAAATAAAATTTATAAAATATATAAAATATATAGCTCTGTTTTTTTTTTAAATCAGACTGTTTCTTCATCTGTATCATTTGATGGGATCAGCATTTTGAGGTCATCGTTAGAGAAGGGTGTTTTTTCTCTGTGACTTGGGACAGACCAATCAAAAGTGGGTCCGAGCTTAGCAAAAGTCGATTAAGCACGTCAATGTTGCAATATACTCGCGTGAATTTCCACGCAAATTTTTTGGCCTGTACGTGCGAAAATGCTTTTTACGGGCCTCAGCTGCCTCTTCAGGTAGTTGTTAGATTGGCAACATTGCAAAATTGAAATTGAAATTACTTCTAAAATAATTTATAATCTGTTTATTAGGTCACTATCTACACCAGTTATCTTTGATGACAATTCCCAGTCAGTAAAAAATCTTCAAGCCCTGTTTCCGTCATTCATATTTCTGAATCTGGCTTTTGGAATATCTACGCGCAACCCTATATCCTGTCTAAACGCCTTTCGTATATATGTTTCTTTTCAGCAACTATATCTTAATCGTCTGGAGATCTTACTTGCCATTTTTAATTGGTAGCTTATAGGCTAAATGAACAATGGATTCGAAAAATCTTATTCTGGCATGAAGGGTGGACAAGACAAATTGCAGCGAATCAGGATTAACGCCCTTCTTATTTGCCAGATCGTTGAAATCCTTTGAGGTTAGTCCACACAAGTGATTGTTGAAGTCGTGTTTGTTGCAGCATTGCAGACCTTTCCATCCACCATTGTAAGAAGCAATGTTTGTTCAACTTTCAGGTTTATTCAAATATTATTATCAGTTATAACAGTTCGTTGTAGTTCTTTAATTTGATCTTGGATAAATTGCACTTCTTTCCTAATAATATTTGATGTCTCGTGTATAAATCTAATGCGAATAGGATTGCAGTACCTCGGTGAAGATGGTACAGGATTTTACAAAATGATTCGGGTTTTGTTATTTAATTTGCTGATTAAACGGCTAGGTACTACCGAACTTTGAAAAATATTTGCGTCACTATCAAATTCATAGTCGAACTTTTGTTTAAACTGACTCTGGTTGTTGAAATTAACTGAAGGTTATATTTATCCTCTTCTGATATTGTATTCAATACTTCTGTTAAATATTTACAGAGCCTGGTAGTGGTATGATCTAGAAAACCTTGAAGTTTTAGTTCCGCGCAAGTCGCTGTTACAGTGAAAACATCACGGTCTGAATAGCATTTTGTCTTTTCTTTTTGTAGTAATGAGTAGCACGGAAAGTGCTCCTTGTCTTATTAAGTCCGCTATTTTAAGAGAAGAAGTGAAGACCCTTACGACTGTCAAAGAATCCACTTTTCCAGAAGCACGCAAGCTCATTTGAGTAGTATATATTAGTTGCTCTGTTGGTACTGTCTTCCTCATATCCTTTGTCTTGCTTCTTTTAGTCCGATCACTTGATTCCACGAAACTCTTACTCGGACGGACAACTTCAGGCCGAGGTGTACTTTGACTGTACCTCGAAGCCAGGTTACATTTTTTTTTTCTGAATAAGATCTCATTTCGACGTGGTGCTCCATTTCTATTTATATTGTGATTCAAAAAGATACAACTTACGCACAAGTATTTTATGATCGCATTGGGTCATGTCTTGCACACGGTCTTCAAGGAATTTAAACTTTTCCACCTGTGACTTTGAATGGCATTTTTTTAAAATCTCAAATAAGCGCTCTCTCGTAAACGTCTTCACACCTTTTTTTTAAAAAAAAGAAAATGTTTGTTAATATTTTAATCTTGAAT
>JANSTU010024983.1:0-12878 GCA_027564075.1 Bolitophila hybrida
ATGGCAATTTTTATAATTATTGAAAAAATAAAGGTCAGTTGGGGAAATTATCCCTGTTGACGTCACTAAAAAAAAAACAAGTGATTTAACTAGCAATATTTTAGTTTTAGTAGACTATGAGTTTTGGTAAGGCCAGAAACTCCTAAGAGCAATATATATTTTAGCAGCTATTTTATTACAATAATCTATCCAATTAAGTGAATCATTAATTGTTACTCTAAGATTGACAACAGAATAACTTAATTCAATTATAGAGTTATTTAAAATTAAAGGAGTTGTGTTATAATTTACTTTATTCCATTGAATCAACATAGATTGGGTTTTTTGAACATTCACAATCACAATCCATTTTGCTTATTCCATGTAGAAATTTGTAGTAAGTCCGTATTGATAAGTGTAATACATTCGTTTATATTTTCAAGTTTACATGAAAGATATATGTGCATATCATTTGCATACAAATGACTAAAACAATAAGTAGGAAGGTGATTAATGAACATTTAAAATAGTATAGGTCCTAAGGCAGAACCTTGGGTACTCCTTGAGTGATCGGAGAAATGATGATAACTTGTTGTCAATAGAAACACATTGTTTTATATTTGTACGAACATTATTATTTATAGAATTAATTACTTCTATCAAACTTATCATTTGAGTGCATTTTTGTGCATATAATATCGTGAAGTAGTGGTTGCAGTGTTAAAATTATATGTAATAATTGGTAAAATTAATGGAAGTATGGACAAGAAACTCCTTGGCTAAGAATCAAGTCCAACAGCATTAAATTTATGTTGGGAAAAGGCAATCAAAACTTCCTGTGGAGTAAAATGTTTGAAAGAAAAGACCGATCTTTCAGGCAAATAATTATTAATATAAGCAGCTGTCCTAGGATTGTTATAATTAGAAGTGATACTGATGCATGCAACTTTCTCAAATGGAGAAACCAACTTCTGGAGTAAACAATAATGTACAAAGGGGACGCTTAGTATGTACTAGCCTTAATGGATGTGTTGATCAAGCAAGTTAAGCAAGAATGAAGAAAACTGTATAGTCATACCATTCAATATTTAATGCATCCAAGTTTAAATAGTGTTAATTGATTAATGAGATGAATATTTTGTAATACGATTTGTCTTTTGTATTATAAATTTCACAATGATATGAAATAAAAATCATGCTTCGAAATATCAGGTTTTTTTATTAAATTACCATTATTTGTAATAAACAAATCTAATAAGTGCGGTACTCCTTGAGAATGTGTTACTTCAATATTTATTATTTCTAAAGCATACTGTTGAATAATTTGAAAAAATGCTGAATGAAGATGAGGTACAAATTGAGAGGTCACTTTCCACGTCTCGCAGAAAAGGACCGATTTGACGTTAGAGTCGAACAGTCTCTGCTACGTTTTCGTTTTGACAGCTGAGTGGAGCGTCAGTCGACGCTGAGCATCGCAAAGTATTGAAAATTGTATTTAAAATATGTTCATCATATTATCATTTCAAACACTTTGTATTGTACACTTGTATACAGTGAACACGGCATACTCATAATAGTATTATTAAATAATTTTGTGAAAACCGAACTGTTGTAATGACAATAGTGATATACAAAAATCAGTTCAATAAAAACATTCAAACGAATAACATTAAATATTATATATATTCATAGAAAATTCCAATACAAAGGCTGAGCGGAATTTGTTGATTCTGGCACAGATGTCAATGTCTGTGCCTCTACCAACCGTTAACAAGTTTCCGAGGTAGCAGCATTTATTAACAATCTCAACGGTTTCACCGTCGCAACCTGAGAGTGGTCACCATAACGTCTGCTCCGCGTCTGTTTCTCACCTTAAGTAGACATTTTCACCACCTTTTGGAGTTGGCGAATTGATCTTTTTGGTTCTACGTCTTGCCGTCAGGTTATTACCAATTGTCGAGTGTTGCACAGATGCCGTTTTCATTTAATTCCCACAGGCCGTACTTTCCCATAACATGTGGCAACCGTACGCTGTTCGCGTAAAAATCGCCAAGAGTGACAATTATGTCAGCGCGGGGAATAGAGGCTAAGGTTCCCAACACCCTCTCAGCGTGTTTCATGGGCTGCTTTACCAGAGAACAAGATAACGCTCACCAGCATGTCTTGCATAGTCCAAGAACGTGCAGTTTGTACCATCTCATCTCGTTTATGACTCGCCAATCCGCAAACATAATTCCAAATTCCAACTCGTGTCCGATGTTTGTAGCCAAGGTTCGTCGCAGTTGTTCCATTCAGCATCCGAGTAGTTCATGACTCGTTAATAAAAAGAGATTCAGCAGAATAGGTTATTAACCTATTGCTACCTAGTTTGGAGGTAGGGCTGCTAACTTGCCGCTTCCAAACAAGCGGTTTTTATCGGTAGTACACACTAACTGGGATCATGCACGCTGACGTTGACCTCCTAAAGAAGTTTATCCGCCACCGGGCTAAAATGTACACCCGAACTGTACAAGTTTTTGTCAACTTAGTTTTCGGACGTATATGTGACTGTACAAACTAATTTGACAGTACACAATCGCGTCTTCCCACCTACTCCCTGAGGCAACTACCGAAATTAACTTCGGCAATACACTCAGACTAAAGACATCGCTGAATTTGAGTACAGCCTAGCGAAATCAAAAGGCGAATTAGGTTGAATAAAGAATTTTCCATGATGACAGGAGACTTTAATGCTAAATCACTACAATGGGGTTGAAGTACGCTGATAAGAGAGTCCAATTAGCTACAAATTGGATGGCCGAAAATGGGTTTATCATTGGAAATGTTGTCAGTCAGCCCCCAAGTCGTGGATATACATCTATACTGGATCTGACAGTATTCTCAGAAAATATGACAAGTATTATGCGACATTGATAGGTTGCTGAGTGACCATAATTATGTAATATTTGAAGTTCAAATCTAAATACAACGCAAATAATTCATCACCAACAAATTAATTCTGGACAATGGTTATTAAAAAAAAACTGGACAATTTAAAACTAGAGCGAGAAATGTCATTAATAGAACAGAATGATAATACGACAACCGCAGACGGTTTCACAGCAGTTTTAAGGAAAATACGTAATGAAATATTGCATCAAAAATTCATTCTGGGAGAAAATCCGCAGCGATATTGATAAGGATATCTGGGAAAACGGCTATAAAATTGCGATGAAAGGAATATTAGGCTTCCCGCCCAGCACTACCATGACCATTACGGAGGAATTTTTAAAAAGCTTATTTCCATCACAAGCGCCTGTCACGTTTGTGTGTAGTTCTCCTTATAGCCTTTTACATCAGAAAAAAAAGAAAAATGTCCATTCTAAAGACCACTAAGCTTGCTCGACGTGAAAGGCAACTGTTATTGTTGAGACTAAAGAAATCACTTAGAGATATAGGAGACTTGTCTGCTAGCCAGTACGGCTTTTGAGAGGGCCTACAGGCAGTAGAAGGAAATGTATATTTATATATATTGGGGTACCACAGAGATCAGTATAGGAACAACTCTGTAAAATATTTTATACGTCGAACTCTTAGAAATATATTACAAAAAGAGCGTTTTAAAGATTTAAAACTTCAAAACAAATGATTTAACTTAAGAATTACAGGTACCACTGGAATTATTGCATATAACAGAGCACTTTAATCCAGCCTTTCTGCATCCACCGGCTAATTGACATGAGTTTCTTTACTTCTGGAAAAGTAGAATGTTGGCACCAATCCATCAGATTTTTTACGTCGAGCTTGTCATTTGAACATGCTGCTCGATACTGGAAAAAGCTACGTTGCACAACTATTCAACTACGTGCCACAGCAAAAAAATTCGGAACGTCTAATTGTAAAGTATCCTTTGGTGAAAAATTTCTATTTTTGAGGCGTGAGCAGTGGCCACTGGAATGCAAATAAGGCAGCATTTCCTGGATAGTATCAAGGTTTAAATTCCAATTTCCATAATTTCGTTGTTCAAATTTTAACCAGTTGATTTTTAAATTTCTCAGCCAGTTCTTTGTAACATTTTTCTTCCTGGTCCGCCATGAGTACCACTATTTTTTAAAGAGTGGTACTTTCACCTACAATTTTGCTCATCAGTTCGATCAGAGAACCCCCCCCCCCAACCTCGTCAACTCTTTCGAATATATCTACTATATCACTTGATACAACTCTTATAAAGCATTGATTGTCTCTTTTTAATTCATGAAATAAATAACATTTTGTTTAAATATGAATCTGCTTTCATGACAAATCGTAGTACAACAACAGTGCTATTGAAAATATCCCATGACATAAATTATGCTCTCGATAATAGACATTCGCCATTGTTAATCACAATCGACTTGTTACTAAACTTTCTCGTTCATTTTTATTTAACACAAAGAATTCAATGTGTAACTGTTGCGAATTATGCTCCATCTCCTTACCTAACAAAATTACATGCAAATATATTTTTCATGTGTAAATGAAAGCATTTTCTCGAAATATCGGGGATGTGTTGTTAGTGTTAGTTAGTTACTATTACCAAACATAATATTTGGTGCAGAAAATCGGGAATTAGCGAAAATTAATTAATATTTAATTAATATTATTGCCAAAAAAGTGATTTTCACCCAGATACGTTCTCGTCAAATCGCGATGTTGCCCAGTCGGCAGCTGAATTTCCGAATAAGTCTTTTAATCTTGAAGAAGAGCCAACTGAGCAGATAAAGACAAAACGTAAAAAGGTTCAATTGCGTAATACTCCGCTTATAGGAGATTTAGTGCAGTTATTCATATAGTCCGAGCTGCACTAGCACTGTGCCTATTTGGTGGACTCGGTTATCGGAAATAATTCGATGTTTAAGAGTCTAATTTAATTGACATAATGCTGACGCTGTACGACAGTGTTCAGTTGGTGAACCTGTTGGCCGTCGAATAAGCAGGAAAATTGTAATTACATGAAATTTAAAAGAAAGCTAGATTTTGTAATTTTGTTATTCTATTGCATACCCTAACATCCAAAGATACCAAGCAAGTGCAAGATGATAAGCGGAGCCGATGCCAAGAATTTGACCAATTTGCTGGCCATTCCACAGTACTTTGATCTAGATATCTATACAACGTCAGGTCAGGAGGCTAATTTGCAAGCGCATCTTGATAAAATGGTTAACATTATGTTTGATCAGGATGTCCTGGATATATGCACCAAGACTCTAGAGACTCTCTGCATCGAGGGTAGTGCAATATTTACGCGCTGTGACGTGGCCCGTCATATTATTGTTCAGTGCGTAAATCGGTACAAAGAAGCATTCATAAGTGCGGCGAAACTTTATTGCAGGTATTGTGAAAGCATAACAAATTATTTTTATTTTCTGTTTTTGTGTTTTTTGGCGAAGAAGAACCAGACGAGAATGACATCCAAAATGTGGTCACTAGTTTGCGCAAAGTTTAGATTCTGTATTCTTGTCACAATTTGAATCCAAGCAATCTGATTCAAGATATCGAAGAGAGTCTGACTGGAGAACGTTGTTTACCTAGCGAAACACTTGTATACTGTATTGAGGCTTGATTTTTTTCTCTGTGGCTTGGTGACTTAGTAAACTATTGCGAAAGCTCATCTTTTAAAAATAATTCGAATGAGCTCGAGCGCTATTTGAACATTTCGTACTTTTGTTAAATTTACATCTTATAACACAAATTTAAAACGTTCGTAGTATATAATAAACATTTTCTCACTTCATTATCGCATTAACAGAAGGCATGCATCGATAAGCAAGTGAGAAAAGGTCTATTATCGGTCCTATAGTTAATACGCCCGCGGTAGTTACTCCTCGCCTGGATGAATTGTACGTGGCAATCCTTCGCTTCAGCATTGAATCGTCTTACGTACTGCGATTTGTGAAGCGTATGAATGATGCTCGTCAGAAAAAAAGTTAGACCTGTCATGATATCGGTTGCAGAAAACCAGCCCACACTTATCGAGCCACATGAACTTGAACAATCACTGAAACAATGGGTCCGCATAGTAACAGATGGCTTTCAATAATGAATCGCAAGCGTTAAGAGATATAAAGCCACTGCGACGAGTGTCAACATTGCTGAAACTGACGCCGATTCTATGGCAACAAAACTCCACATTGCGTTTGAAGGGCCGAATAGCGAATTCGTGTCTTTTAGTCCTATTGGGTTTCCATCGAGCAAATGTTGGGCTAGGTTCCATATGGATATAACGCAATGTTGTTTTGGGGGAGAATGTTAGGTAACGGTACTCAGTTTAAATAAAATTAATGAAATTATAATATAATACATTTGAATCGAAGACGGCAGAGCCGATTCGTGTAATAAACACTGTCAGATGAATCTGTCTTTTCTTCTAGATAATCAAACAAAGCAGACGTGTTTTTATATAATTCTCCCTTTAACTAATACCAAACCTAACACTAATTTTTGTTTAATTATATAAATATTAGTATACAAGTTATTCTGTCATTTTTTCTTGATTTAATTATAATTTATATGTAAATTATGACTGATCGTTTTTAATATATTCAGTTATTCTTTTATATACTTGTGAGCAAACAAATGAAAAAACCTCAGACACAATATTTCCAAAGCTAGTGAACTTTCAAATGTGACTTTACATAGCTCAATGACTAAGCATGTTAAAATCTGTGCACATGTTGTCTGAATTTGAGAAAGAACTTTTATTCCGTATGTTAGTCGAGTTCATATAATACAATTTTGCATTCAACATTTGCCTGTTTTAATAATATTATGTAAAGATTATGCGCAAAAAACGAAACGATAATAATGAAATCGAAATGAGTAGTTCATTGGCTTTATACATAACAGAAAATATTTAGACACGTGTCTAATGAATACCTACAAATTATTGTTTTAATAGCAAATATCAGTCAATCGTAGTTATGTATAGTATGTATATTTATTTGAGGAGCATAAAATATGATGCAATAGATTCTATATATGTCTTGATAGTTACCAATTATTTGCTAAAAAAAATCAATTTATATTAATACACTTATACAAATTTCTCAATTCGACAAAACCCTTTCACTTTAAATTGCATAATTTATTTCACGCTTTGGGAAAACAACCCTTGGGAATGGCGAATAGAGGGGGATGCCAAATGATACTCTAGGTCCAACACCCTTTTGAACATGCTTAAGGAAAATAATCCTTGGGAAACACACACACAAAATTACTTACTTTCTTTTTTTTTTTAATTTTTGTTTGTTATTATTTTTTGTTTTTACTATTGTTTATAATTTTATTATTTTGTGTGCATTTAACTTTTATATTTGTATGTTTTAAAAAAATATATTTTTTAAATTACATATATTATTAATCGGCCATTTGTTTTTCGGACAATTGTTTTTTGGGGAATTGACGGGGTACCAAAAAAAGTATTTTTTGAAATTTAAAATATTTATTGGTTTACTAAAAAAAAAGATTTTTTTTATTTTTTAAATAAATATAAAAATATATAATCGAAATTATTGGCAGTTTTTCCTTTTTTTCAAAAATTCTGATTTTTCAACTGCAATGCGAGAGCAACAAACGTCGAAAAAAATTGCCAAACATTTTTAATTTTTCTTCAACTTTTGGACCCTATCCGTAAAGGTAAATTCCAAATTGAAAAAATCGACCCACTCAAATGTACATATACAGAATATGTAAGGATATATATGTTGGTTGTTTTGATTGTGAGTCATATGCATTCCAAGTTGGTTTTAATGGTATGGTGTAACGGACCAGCTTGACAAAAGGCCAACTATATCGACAGAAGTGGAGCCTGTCCGAGACCCTAAACAAACGGAGCTTAAGCGCCAGCCGCAAAAAGCGGCGCTCCGAATGCTGTCCGTGTGCCTGGCAGCGACTCAGCGGATCGGAGTCTTCTTTGCCGTGGGTCTGGGCCCGCACAACCTCCACTTATACAAACGCGAAATTGCACCCAAAAAAGCCAATGAATTTTAAATACAACATTACATTTAATCTAACTTAAATAGACAATAATAAAACATTAACTTACCCTCAACGAAATTCACTAGCCACGAGACAAAACTACACTTACAAACTACCCTCGTTGCAACATAAGCCGTGCGGGTCACGTTACGCCAAATAACAAATACCAATCCTTGGTGACCACTATGGGAATGGTCCGATGACGGATGTAACGGTGATGCGCCTCGTGGAGACCAAAAAGATGGTGGGTCTTCTCCGTATACCTCTGTCCGTACACGGGCACCAGGTAATTTCAAGGATTGTTTACATGCTATCAGGACTCCGTCATACACACTCCAGTGCTGAAGTTGCCGATCTAGCTGCGGCGAGGACAAAACGATAATTTCAACTTATATGACTCTGTTTTTGCAGAAACTATACTCTTAACTCACGGAGAGTAGATCTGCTGAATTCAGGATATACATTCGTGTGCGTGGGATGTATGTGAAAAATTTGTGCGAGAACAGTTAATAGCAAGCACTGCACTAAGTTTTGCTCTTGGAAAAATATGTAAAGCTGTTATCAACAAAATCTCATCGTTAGTATAAAGATACGGCTTGATGAGAACCGGCGGTGGAGCAGCGCGGCGGAATATTTCAAGTAATCGATGCGGAATGCGATGGTTGTAACGGAGCGACAGTGTGAGTTGTATATCCGATAGCTTTAGAATGTTTTGTTCTGCTAGACCGCTTTCCGAACGACTGATATTTGCTGCTTTAAGAGAATATACACTAACAAGATATTGTAGCAATGATATGGAAATTTACATTTTTGAGAAAAACATTTAAGTACATCAGTCCAAAATGGAATCACTGATAATTCTGATAACATTTACGGGAAAGTTAATTAATGAGTTTGTATTTAAGACCATCCTGCCAGGCGCAGTATCAAAAGTTTTCTCCAAATCAATCAGTGTTGCCCCGATGCATTATTTTGCGCTCAAGAACCAACAACAGTCCGATGCATACCTAGACAGACTAAACAATAATTAGGGTGCGGGAGTAATAGTATACGAACTAACAACAAGTTACAACAAATTTCGCAAACCTTCAATTATTTTTTAATCATGAGGATTAGGTCATGATTAGTTTCTGACGGGGAACAATAACTACATTGTTGGTAGGATAGGATTTCAAATAATGTGTAATCTATATGGTGCAAAAAAATTAAAAAAATTATAATAAGTGAGAAAAGAAGTGGTCTAACGAATTAGACGAATGGGATCATTGCATTTTCCCAAAATACGTTTTCCCTAAATTTGCCTTTGACAAATATCGCTTCCCCAAAAATGTTACATATATATATATATATTATATATGTTCCGATATGAGCCAATCGGTGCTGTTCATGGTACGCGGCACGTTATCGCGAATCCGGGCATACACGGACCTAAAACTGGGTGGGTATTGCGGTGGTTTATATATTCGTGTATTTGGAAGAACATAGTTCTTGCCGAACCAGACACACAATTTTCGATGATGATCAACAAGGCTATAAAAAACTGAAACTGAAATTTTACTAGGGCTTACAAAAGCAAACGCACGAAACTGTTTCATTGTTTTCGCAAATCGTGGTCAATCCTTCATTTTTTACACTACTCCAAATTCTTTGACACAAATGAAAAAGCCCTGAAGCGTGAAATCGAGTATCCAGAAAAAGATCGAAGAGGTTGAATCTGGTTCAAAGTCAGACAATACAAGATTCGGTTTAATTGATATGCCATGTTCACACGAAACACGCAATATCTCATATACTATGTATTTCATCGTATATATTTCGCGACTTCGAACAAAAGATTGCTGGAACGGAAACGTCATCAATTTTTGCGAAAATCGTAAATAGCTGCCGAAATATGCATGGGACGACATCTAAAGTTCCATACATGATCCAGCATGATCGGTGTTCATTAGCATCTTCAACGATTTCACAGTTACCATTAGAACTAGAAACTCTTCGTGAAATCTGACAAAATAAATAGTTCACTCTCGATGAAAATATTCGGGAACTAATATTTCACTAATACTCGTATTATGTGATTCTTTGACTTGAGCTGAGCGGACACGTTTAATTTTAAAATTGTGCGCAGATTTAATTGGTAAATAGACCCTCGATGTTGCTGGGCTGGGCTGGGACCCTTTAGGATTTGATGTTCTTCGTGTTCAATTATCGATACTACCCGAGACTTGCATTGGTGGTTGTGACGTTCGATGTAACCCCCAATAAGAACGATTGGCAACTGTTTTGACGTCATTTTAGTATGTGTAACCAACATAACTCAATAAATCCTTGCCCTTGCTTGAGACGATTACATGCGGTTGGTTCATGCTATTTGGAACTACAAAAATAACTAAATTTTTAAAATGATACAATGTTTATTTCCGTAAATTAGCATGGCTAACTTAGTTTTTAAATATCAGGAAATCCATGGTTTACTTTGTTGAATTGATTATTACAGGTGCAGGTATACAACCGGTGCAAACGCTATCCACCGTTTACACCGGTTTTGAGATTTTTGGGGTACTTTTGGGAAAGCAATTTTTGGAGAATTTTTTTTTGGGAAAACTGTTTTTTGATGAAACACAATTCGGAAAACCGATTTTTGAATAAGCGCTTTTGGTAAAACAAATTTGGGGAAACTGTTTTTGTTCAAACGTTTTTTGGGGAAACACCGCTTGGGAAAACGATTTGAGGGGGGGGGGAATTTGGGGAAATGATTTTTGGGGAAACACACCCAACCCATTTTGTATTAGACGAATAGAATGTGTACGAACTTCTGGTTTTATATGCCGTATTACCAATTACTTCAATTTATAACTTTGGTTTAGATGTTTTTATCTATTCAAGGTAACCAAAAATATGTGTCCTTAGAAATACTTATTTGGTTATTGTAAAAAACACAGCTTAACTCTGTCGATAAGCATTTCCGATTTTTGTAATATTCTCCTAAATAAATGTTATATTTATTGACCATAGAATAAAACCTTTTTGGGATACTGACTTATTAAAATCGAGCATATTATCATAGAAACTGTTTTTAGCAATTGCTATAAGTGCTTACAGCTTGTCAAAATCGAAGAAGATGACTTTACTGCACATACCCTGGATAAATTAATAAGCGTAGAACTTCCTCATCCCATAGAACTTAATATTAAATGTTAGATTTTTGCCTGAGGGCTTTAGTCATCTTGTGAGTCTGACATCAGAACGATTTTTACGAAATTATTACTTTGGACGCAATGTTAGAGGAATGTTAGCGAATCCATAATATGAAGCAGGACAATGCACTTATTTAATAGGGTACAATCGAAACTGCTACGATATTTTATATCTTGTCTGTCGTTAACTTCAGCAGAGTGATAGATAAACATTTTTAAATCTACTAAATATATAATTTTTTTCATTTTTAAAAAATATATCACTAGCAATGATTAATTAATTTTACCACGATACTCTCAAGTCAATTTGCACAACTATGCAAATTATGTTTCAATAATCCTATCTGAAAATATATAACAAATATATTATAGTAAATATTTGTAACGCATACCACGATTTTTACTTAAGCGATTCACCAGATAAGTTATACAAGATTTCTTGCTAACATCAACAAACAAATCAAATTTGCATATCAAATCTAAAAATAACACCATCTTCAAAACAACACATTTATTGTTGACAAATAAAATAGAAAAATCTCGAAAATATTTGTATAATTGTTGATAGACAGACCGGAAATCAAAACCACCAGAACATAGGGATTTAATTGTACCTATTCCATCTATCTATGTAAATAAATATGTCTGCGCAGTTAATTTACATTGTTTTTATAAATTATATTATAATAATCGAGTATTCCAAAAAAAAACATTCTCGAAAATCCGGATGGGTAGACAACTAGACATATTATACGAGTATTATGAATGTATTTATACTAAAAATAATTCAAAAGTTAATTCTGTGATATGCGATGACGCAGGTAAATCTCCATTATCGAAAAATTGCCGCTAGAGACATTTAATCACCATAATCATTATGACAACAGGTTTTTGATTTTTTTTTGTTGTGCTCATATTTTTGTTTGCATATTTTCAAAAGCCGAAAACAAAAAATGCCTGGCAAATGATTTCAATAAACTGTTGTTTGTTGTTTTTGACAATTCTTCGTGTACCTTCAGAAATGTTTAAGTAATCTGTGGAGAACAGTTTTGATGTCTATTTCGATTAGGCATTTATAAAAAATGAAAGTCATGCTGTCATTTTATATGATAGTGTGTATCTTTGATAGTACGGTGAAAATTAACATGTTACTAGAACAAGTAAACTTTAAAATATTCGATATATCACGATGACTGTGCAAGTTATGGAAAGGTACTTTTCTTGTGGAAAGTTATAATCAATTATTTATGCGTATTGCGTACATAACTTATCTGCCTAGGTAAAACATGAATGAAGTACTTAATATGTACATTGTTTTTGAAAAGGTACCGGTTTCGTGGAAAATTATCATATTATATTTATTCCTCTGCTGTGTTTAAATGTTTGTTATTATTATTGATGCAATGAACTGCATACTGCAATAATTATTATTGTTTTTGGAAAGGTACCAGTTTTGTGGAAAGTTATACTTAATAATATGTTGTATTCATCCGCAGTTTTTAAATTTCGTTAATCATTCTTGCTGCTATCGATGCCAAACGTTTGTATCGAAATCAAATAACTACGATGTTATCTACTATATAAAAATAAGTCGGGTTTTCCATCCTGACGCTAAAACTCCAGAACGCACAAGCCGATTTCCACGGTTTTGCATTCGTTGGAAAGGTCTCGGGCTCCGTGAGGTTTATAGCAAACAAAGATCAGGAAAAA
>JANSTU010024994.1:0-12877 GCA_027564075.1 Bolitophila hybrida
ATTTTTTTTTTTGAAATATTCTCAGCAGGAAAATTTAAAATGAGAATTTCCGGGTACTTATTTGACAGAGTAGTATATATATATATATACGTTCAAGTAATCTGAAATGAAAAAAACCAAAAAAACATATGTTATTTATGGGAGCTTGAACCCATAATACCAATAAAAAGGTGAAAATTACAAAAAATATGTACATGTGAATTTTAAGTAAGCTCTTTAAAGTTTTCTAAAAATAAAAATAAATAAAAAACGATGAATATCATCTAAATTTAGGTTAAGGATCCAATAAATTTTATCTACTTTAAAATAAAAAAATCATTCATTCTTAAAGGGGCATGTTTATGTACCGATAAATATTACAATTTTCTCAATTTCCTTAGAAAAAATGTTGATTGATGCATATTCACATCATGAGCTATCGAAAAATGTTAAACAAATATTATAGCTTTTTGTTCGAGCTTCATAAGTCGCTGATATTATTTTTTTTATGTTGAAGTAGATATATTATTATTAGACCTCAGCAGACCTCCAAATTAATCAATTTCAAGTCCCTCCTCTAATAAGCATAAACTTATAAATGACCACTAAAATAAATCCTGGAAAATGATCTTCTATAGTAATGCCATAGGCACTTATATTTGTATATGAATTTTCACAAATAATAGGATAG
This sequence comes from Bolitophila hybrida, assembly GCA_027564075.1. NCBI lineage: Eukaryota > Metazoa > Arthropoda > Insecta > Diptera > Mycetophilidae > Bolitophila > Bolitophila hybrida. The sequence continues at coordinate 671 of JANSTU010024994.1, forward strand.
AAAGTCATTTCACAAATTATAATTCTTAATTCTTTTGTCGTTAGTAAATTTTTATAAAATAAAAATAATTTAGTCAGAAAATTCTATTTTCACTTTGTATTGAAATACAGACACTGGACTCTAAGCAACTGAACAAATTAAAAAAAAAACTTGTTCACAAAAAAAAAACCAAAAACCCTTTATATTCCGATCGAGTATTGTCGATTCCAGAATATTTATTGAAGTGCCCGTGGGCTTACCTTTGCAATGCATTACTAGAGTTAGAACAGCTTTCCAATTATACAAGTTCTCTTCTTAATGCTATCTATATACAGCATAAATATATTTTCAAGTTTTACGTTGCACTATTAGTTCAACAAAACATTTTCCACGAGCGTTTCCACGAAGTTTTTCTCTATATTTTTTTTTCGTTCGTTGAAATATTTATTGAATGAGTTTTCGTCTACATCGATATAATAATATATTATATAGAGATATATAAATGTACGCGAATGAAAAATAATGTTCTTATTCCCTTTACGATATCCATGTGTATAATAGCTATATTTGTATATAGGTAAGGTTCACGCTCCCAAGATGTTAGTCGATCGTTTTCTGTTCGACGAGATATACTTCGGTATCGTTTTCATAGATAGTTTTCCATTTACATAAATTGATAGAAATACACGGTTTTTGATGAATGTGTGTATGCACTTGATGGTCGTACGTCAAAGGCAAGCGTTTGTATAATATATTTGTATATAGTTAAACGTATATACGGATTAGAAAAATCGTATACACAAACTCGCGTGAAATTTATGCAACTATGCTAAAATTTAATACGATTATACAATTTGTCGACCATTTTCCAGTAAAAAAAGTTAAAATGAATTCGGTATAACATTTCAATTTACGTAATTAATCTAAAAATGTATATACGTGCTCGCAAAACCTAGTAAGTATATATTAGTTTTTATATATATTCTGCACTGTATTTTATTTTAGGCCACTTAACATTTCTATGAAATTAATACTTAGCTAGTATATTTTATAAATCTTATTGTATGTATGCCACAAACTCACACACACACACACGTGCCTAATATAAATTATATATAAAAGATATTAACTCAAATGCGATGACGTACGTTTTGCGCACACGACCGCACGTAGATAAAATGAGACGTTATATTTATCGGCAATGTCAGGTTTTCGATTTGCCACACGATTCCTTCAATGTTAGATGTGTCTTGTTGAACGTCTCCTAAGTATTTATCACAAACACATGAGCCATTTGATCCTAATTCCATAATTAACCGTGTTTACACCAACGCCAAGTGTGAAACTTGTGGCACGTGGACAAGTGCTAATTAATCTTATCGAATAATATGTACAGACGTACTTAAATTCACCTTGCGCAAAAGCTCTGTAGCCGAAAAACTTCTCTTACACAATAAAACAAACACATTCACATATGTACTTTAGCAATTAAATACTTAATACGTATAGAGCCATCACGACAACCGCCACGAGACATATTATCACATATAAGCAAAGATTACATATTTCCTGCGTGTATGAGCATATTTTGAGCATGGGAATTATATAACAAGGAGTAACACTAACTTTTTGATTCATGCATATCTGAGTGCAGCATCCATATAGAAAATCAGGTTATGAGTTTATAACGGTGCCGTTGAAATAGCGAAACTGGAAAATCCGCAGTACTGTATTTTGACAATGCGCGATAAGGCTACTACTGCGCAACGAGAATTAGTGCGTGTTCATTTCGTGTATATATGGATTATGAGCAAAACGAAAATGCGCGAAGAGAATTTCAGCAATAAGACAAACATATATATATATATATATCCACTCGCACATATTCTATTCGTGCATTTTCTGAATATAAAGCTGAATCCTATCGCGCAGATAATAACTCTCAAAAAATTAAAAATGTAAAAAAAATAATTACACATTTGTGTGTTATTAAATTATTTGAATCATATAAATTTATATTATTATTTTTTAATTATTCTTTTTAATTATTATATAATTTTCGTGTATTTCCCATTTTGATCTAGGCACATTTTATGTCATAAAATGTACAGCATTTTAATAGTTTTTACATGTATTTCCATAGCCATTATGACCCACAAACATACTGTCGGGATCAGATCTAGTAAACTTCCAGGCCAACCTAAACAAAAAAAAATTGTATTATAACTTTTCATAAACATAGTAAAAAAGCAAGATAAATTATTGAATAAAATGACTGATTTAGTGCGATAGAACGGAGCAGAGTCGTCCTGAAAGATTACATATTTTTTATCGAATCAATTAAAAATTTCGATAGATGTGAAAATAGTTTTCCTACCGTCAGCATGTCAGTCTATTTTATTAAAACCAATTCTATATTTTTTTTTACCTTTTTTATTATATTTATATGTTTATAATACAAAATACATATTATTTTTATTTTATATTTTAGCTTTTATTGCAAGGCAAAATGTCCATCTTAGTTCTGTTTTGAAATACCGACAGAAATTTTGTGGAACATTATGGGCATGAAAATAAATGAGAAAATGACTAAAAATGTATAGTATAACGACATGTGATAGTACTTACGCCCCGCGAACACCCATCCCGCTGGCAGTTTTGACTTCAATTTTTGCGAATTTGCTAACATTGGCATCTAATTTGTAGAATTTCCATCAATGGACTTTCAGTCCGCTAACAGTCGTATTTGTTTTTGTTTTTGGCCACGCGGTCGCTCGCTCCCCGGATTTTTGTATACATTTTGAGCTTTTTATCCCGCGGTCGCTCGCCCTGAAATCGTTTGCATTTTTTTTTGTATTTTACACAACGAACGCTCCTGCGGACTTTCGTACAAATTTTAAGTCTTTGACCCCACGGACTTTCGTACAATTTTGTTATTAATTTTATTTTTATAACTCCTTTTTGGGGATATAGGGGTTAAATGTATTGATGCACATATTTAAAAAAAAAATATTTTATTTTGTATTTTTATTAATATTTCTTCAAATTAAAAAGTTTCATACAAACTTAAAACCCCTTTTAAAGAGTTATAGGGGTTTTTAGTCCCAAAACCGTAGTACTATAGAACCATTGTATGAAACTCATTTTTTTTAAATGAATGTCCGCGGGCAGAAAGTCCATTGCATGAAATTAGAAAAATGATTACATTTGTCCGCAGGATGAGGGACCTCGGGATGAAAGAACTTTTTTTAATGTTTCCGAAATATAAAAATCCGTTGAGTTTAATTCTGTTGTTTTAAATTCGTAAAAATAAATGTATCATGTTGTAAAATCGTTTGTATCAAATTCAACGGGTTTATTGCATGCCCAGGAATGCAGCTGTCATTCAAAATAAAAGCGGACAGAAGATGTTTTTCAAAGGAACTCGGAAAAGTTCCCCGAAGTATCTTTCTGTGCCTTTAAAATTACCACGCATATATTTTGTTCCTTTAATATATTGGCAATAAGGCTATTGTGACGCACACCGGATTCATTGACCATTACGGTTTTATACTTCTGCGTCTTGTTATTGTGGTTTTTAGTTCTTCACACTTCGTTCTGTCTGAAGTCAAATCGGGGACCTCCCGTCCGCTAGCAATGCGTTTTCCCACTATGTAACGGTTTCGGAGACCAACACTTAAGTCACTTATTCACAAATAAAAAAATCCGGAAACAAATTAATTATCTTCTGTATGTAAACGTAATAATAATAAAAAAACAAATGGTAACATTATTAATAAATATATGTTATACGAGGTTTGGAAACTGTTTATATATTTATCTCCTAATGAGCATTACACTAATAACAACTCAACTGCATTAATATATATGTACTATATTATAAATACCTAGATACAATAAATTAAATCCGATTTATTTGCATGAGCTCTAACCAAAGTATTATTACTGTAATATAAAACATTTGTTAACATACCTGGTGTTATGGCTACCGCGCATATTACGTAATAACATTTGTGTTTATCGACCATCTCGAGCACGGAGGCCCACACTATACGGTATAGTTATTATTACATTATATACATTATTATATTATATACATTATTTAATTTAAATACAATATTTGTGTTGTCGCACAGTTAATTAGATTTGGTTGTTATTATAATTATATGGTTTATGTAGAAATGATGACGTATATTATAATGAAGGACATTCCGATTTTCCTAGAAGTTCAGCAATTAGATATGGTAATGAACTATACGGAATTAATGTTTGAATTATTTGTGTGTTTTAGTAGAAATAATATCACTATATAGCATTTAAAATACACATTTCAAACGTCGCAAGTTCACTTTAGTAATTACGAGATTTGGCACCAACCAACCACACCCTCCTTCTGACCTCCACCACCCCCCTCCAACCTAAATATCACCAATTTATTGAGATGAAATAATGATTTCGCGAACCCGCCGACATACAATGGGGTTCATCCAATGACCTTTCAAATTCGTCATTTTTAAAATTAACTGTTTTTTTATGCGTGAAAATGCATTTTATTAATAAATGGTTTAAAATAAGTCATGATAAATTTAAAGTTTGATAGCCAATATTTACATATTGGTTCCACTCATGTTTATTATATTAGTTTACCAATTAATGTCTTTATAAAATATTCTACAAGTTATTATTTTCAAAATATTTTACAATTTGATTTTATTAACATTAACATTAATTAACAAACCCTAAATATAACTGTCAACCATAATCACACGTTTGGCTATACAAAACTCTTCAAAAAAACTATTTTGTTTATTGCTTATCAAATTAACAGACACACTCAAACACTAAAATATTTACTCGTCGAGTAACTGCGATTTGTATTACAAACTCTCATTATCCCCTGTTTATGAATACATGTAGTGTCTATACGTGGAAAACTTAATAGCCAGACGTCTCTAGCGTTCGAATATTCTTCACTTAAGCTATTTTCAGAGCAAAATTACATGCACTTAAGAATGATCAAGGCCTTCGATTTGCCGCATAGCTTTTTGAAGAAACTGGAAATCCTTTTACACAAAGAAAACGGTCGTTTCTCATACATATATAGAGAAGACGATGAGCCACGGCCGCGCACATAACCTCAAGCACTGTCTGCGTATACTCGTATGTGTGTATTATGCTGTATTATATGTGATAAGCCGTGTGCACATACACACAGCACCACGATGATTCAAGTACACGATTTTCGAGGCCAACCTTGGGGCGCAACATTATTTGAAAGACATATTCTGTATATAATATTTGCGCCCGCGCGCTCTTTAAGACTTGTGTATAAGGGTTACCGCAGTATGGGTGTTGCGGGGGGTGGTGATTGAAAATTTTGTGCTTAATTGAGTGCCGGCTAGAGCGTGTCAATGTCACATTATAGGGTGGATTAAGATAAACAGATTTGAACGAATTATAAATAGCTTCCCAGTAATACCGCAGCACAGAGCAATGTCAGATTTTCGGAGAATTGATGTGTAAATTTGTATTTTGTGGATTTAAATAGCAAAGTTTTAAAAATAAATAATGGGTGAATTCAAGAGAATATTTTGAGAACGTTCTTAATAATATTCAAAAGTGCTGGTATTTCGAATAGCTAAACTGTTTGAATCAGAAGATTTTATGGTCGGTCGATCCACTAAACATTTGGTAGAGTTCACCAACTATTGATGGGTTGGAGTCTGGCTCTGAAATAGATGTCATATACACGGATATTCGCAAAGGTTTCGATAGAATTCATCACAGTTATCTTATTTTTTTTTGATCGATCATACACAGCATTGCCATAAGGAATTACTTGCTTTAATATTTCTATCTTCGACATATTTTCTCCAGTCTAACTTTTTGTCAAGTAGAACTCCAAGGTTTTTTTTTATAGTAGCTGTAGTGGTAAACATCGTACCATAAAAGGGTGGATGAGTAAAGTTGTCAATTTTCCTCCTTCTAGTGAAGAGCATTAGTCCAGTTTTGTCAGGTTTGACACTTAGAGCAATACGAGTGCACCTGTTTTCCACTTTCTTAAGTGCGTTTTGTATTAGACCTCAATGCAGATTCCGATGTCATCAGAAAAAAAAGTAAAAAAGTATCCAGCCGCATGTATTTCATAAATCAGACTGTCCAATACCAATCTCCAGAGGACAGGGGATAGCACACCACCTTGTGGGCATCCCTGCGTTGCGGCTACTGTCATAGTAGCTCCATTTAATGCAGTTGTTAAGCATCTAGACTTCAACATATTATACCCTGTTATTTTGGAGTTAATATTGTGTCTATCCACAGCTTGTTTAAATGCATTATACTGTATCTTGTGGAAAGCGGCTGTAATACCAACAGAGTATACATACTGTCCAGAAAGTTTTCTATGCAACTGATGCTCTGGTGTAGAGCTTTTTCAACTGACCTGCCTGCTATATTCGGTATGTTGGTTAGCATGCAAGGGTCTAACTTGCAGAGTACCATCTTTAATATACCAGTCGATCAGTCTTTCTAATGTTTTAAGGAAAAACGATGTAAGATTATTTGGTCTGAAAGCTTTTGGAGTACAATATCCAGCTTTACCTGGCTTAGGTATAAATACCACTTTTGCGAGTCTCCACGATATAGGTATGTATTTCAATGCAATTGTCATTGCATTCATTGACCATTACTGTTTCACACGACTGATCAGGTCATGCTAATGTACTGTTTGTGCTATGCTATTCCTATTGGAGCTATTATGCTCCAACACTATAAGAATACATCCCCGATGGTTAGGAGTTTGCCATGAAGCGACTCTAACAACTTTGTAAGATAAATATGGATACTTTTTTGAGATATTTCCATGCACCGAGATCTATCTTGCTATTTATATTCGGAATCGTGAATCATCAACGCCATCATTCACTTATTGTTTTATACAGGCTGCGTGTTCATTGATGGCATTAATGTTCAGTTATTCCAAATAAATAACCTATTTCAGTAATAGGCTATTAATAGCAAGAGGAACCTACTGATTTAAAGTGCTATTTTCGAAAAACACTTCTGTCTGCCGCCGGGATTGAACCGGCGACCTCCCATAAGCCAGGTCAACGCGTTAACCCACTCGGCTATGGCTATGGTAAATGGATCAATGCTTTAATACTTTATAACATCTATATGTATAATATAAATATACCACAACATTTGACCTGTCAAATTTCCGGAGCATAATATTTGCACTGAGGTAAACTAACTGTTGTAGTAAAAACAATTGGTCTACAATCAAACATGCTTCCCCTACGGGATCGATGTATTCGCTCGTCTGCTATCTACGGATATTTGATTTAATCAACTAATGACAATACACAATTATACATCTATACAATTATAATACATATAATCGATATTGATTTATTGTTAGGATTTATTTGATATCTATAAGATATACGACATATGTATTCAACATCGACATGCATAATTGCATATATTATATATATATATACATAATGCATTACATATGTATAAATAGACTTTAAACTCTAGAGTGCACAGCACATAAGTACTATTTGAATATGGCTGAATACATGTTTGTACATCAATTAGCCCTTTGTGCCTCTATAGCGTTTAATGCGCACGCCTATTGATTGTCGCATCAACGCAAATACATATATAGGCATTCGATCAGATTAGGCATAGCATACATATACATATTTATATACAATAGATAATGCACTATTATACGAGTATGTACACTCACAAGGATTTATTTGCTCAGTCCATGTGAATTAGCTTGAAGTGGAAGATGTGTGATAATTTATGCGGACAGAGTCTAATGAGTCGCAAGATTCGATTTAACCGCAATTTGGGTCAACGATTTAGGCTTCAGATTATATGGATGTTTGTTATTTAAATCTAATGCGTAGCACAAGCTTTTCATATTTGAACAGTATTACACATTAAAACCACAAATATATACACTATTATTTTAAACTTTTTTTCCTATTATATGTAAATCGCGAAACATATTACAGCGAAAATCTTTCTTTCAAACAGCCCAATAAACTTTTTAAATTATAAGTAAAATACTTAGTTCTGAGAGACAATAGATATTTTACTGGCATTTTGGAAAATAATGGATTGTTCTTAAATGGTTCAGACAAGGGTGTTTAAATCATCGAAATAATCGAAGAAATAATTTTTACTATTCCGGACAACCTATTACAAATGGTGCATATTTCAAATGACATATATTGGTGCTCACTTCGAATATGCACAAACATTTGTTTATAATTGAACAAAACCTAAACATTGACCATAACCTAAATAAATCGTTTTCCCGAAACTCTTCATTAATGAATTGGATAATCGGATGAGGTACACGTTTCATGTTTTGAGATTGAGCAATACTTATTTGGGCTGAAAGGTTCTGCTGAGCTTGCCGAGTTCGACGTATCCAATTTCTTGTCCATTGAAAGTGCCCATATGATACGGAAACTGGATCATTTTTGGTCGAGCTCAGCCACACTTTCTCATGGTACCATCGCGAAGCAGACACTTGGTGCAATCACCACCTTATTATGGTACTGGCGAGGTTGCTATCGAAGCTGTGCAAATGCGTCTGAATCGATTTCTCTTAAGTTCCTTTAATCCATAGTGTGAGGTCATGCTAATGTTTTCGAGCTGATTGTTAGGATTTCTTATTTGGAATTGAAAATCATCAACGTTATTATACAATTATTGTTCTATACAGGTGTATGTTATATGAATAGGTCGTCAATGTATGGCACGATATTTTATTTAAACTCGTCAACTTTCAGAATTCTAGAATAATATTAAAGCAGCCAAAGAATGAATGGTGAATGGTGAGCAGCTGCGATAACTTATCGAGAGTACAGTACCATATCTAATGATATCGTGCAGAGTAGAACGACTTGGCACGACAAGGATGTCTTCTCAGCGATGAACCCGTTGAGATTGTTGATCAATTCGGCTTCCTCGGGAACTTGTTGACTGTTAATTAAGGCACATACATTGGCATTAGTGCTCGAATCAACAAAACCTGTTCTGTCTTTGAGATGCGTCATCTATATCTCTCTACTCACCTGTTTTAAAGCACAAAACCGACTTATTCTACGGTTTCGAGGCATGGAAATAAATAAATAAAAATTGTATGGAATTTTGAAATTATGCACAATTTTTAGTATTTAAATATGCAATCTATTTTGATCCATAATAGTACGACCTACAGCAACTCTTCAGTCAAATCTAATATATTGCTTTAATGGGTGTCCACTGGATTATGAGTAATTGCACCAAACCCTCGAAATACGAATTAAATAAATGAAATAACTAATACTATTCGCTCCAATTAGTAACGATATCCATATAACTTGATCAATTTTCTATATTAGTCTCGGGATAGCGTAAAACGTATAAATTAACTTCTGTACATATTTGGGTAAAATATCTTTCATTCTCATTTTTCATATTTGTTCTAATATACCGCAAAATCCTAATTATTACCGGTCGCTTTTAATCTAATCAGATCTTGAGAGTAGAAGAACTCCGTATATAAAGATTTATTGGTCACCCAACTCAAGACAGATTTTATAGAAATATAAGAAGCATATTTTGTATTAATATTTCTATTATAAAGCTTGATTCTTGTTTTTTAATGAGTACTCAAAATATAACATATTGTTTTTATTATAGTTCATAATTTTAATAAATATCTTAATTTTTACTTCATCAGTCAAATACTAATTTCGGAAACCTTTATTATTTAAAATATATTCATAATTTTCTTGCTAAACCAAAAAAGTTGAGGTGAATCAGAAAAAAAATATAAAAAAATATGGTATTCGTTTTGAAGTTCATACAAAAAGGTCAGTTTGAATTAAAAAGTTGAAACAACACTGGCAGGGCAAGTATACCTCGTTTGAATTAAAAGTACCGTGGTTGACGGATAATTTGTAAGTAACTGTATTTTTGTCTTGGTTGCGAAGTTAGGACGTTTTGCTTATGGCAAATATAATAATAATATTTATTGGTGTTTTTTTAATATACATTCGATTGTCCTTTATGAATGAGGCCTCAATGTAATTGTGTTTGTTTCAAGGAGGTTTTTTCGACCATATGTTATCATATTGGTGGTTTAATTGACTCTATGAAATTTACAATAAATAGATACCATAATTACATTTCAAGCTATTTTTACTGTTTAAAATTGAAATATGTTAACTTCTATGAAATACATTCAATAATAATATATTTTTTTGTTTATTTTTCAGGTATGTTTGCTGTAAATTACTGATTGAACACAATTAACATTTGTGAGTTTATAAACCGTTACATAAATATATATATACGAAATTTAAAATAAAATATAATATTTTATACACTTATAACTTATACACATCTCTATGCAAGGATGGACTCATTCCATCTATGTTTGAATCCATATACTGCTTGACAAAAGCATATTTTGCGATTTTTAACTCTAAATAAGACGTCCTCACAATCATCAGCATTATTTTGTCGTTCTTTGAATAGAAATAATTCTAAATCTAAAAGTAATATGTTATTAACTATTATACTTTAAAAAAGTTTATTTTATAACCTATAAAACAAGTCTTATCTGCATGCATCTGGATAAATATTTTAGACTCCAAACACAAACATTTGAAAAAGCTCCTTCCCCCTCCCGATAACTTAAATTTTAACAAAAAATATATTTAAAAGATTCTACTTAATAAAAGAAACATTTACATAAGATACCAAAAAAATGTTCTATTTACCTTAATATAAAATAGTTTAGTTTGCTGATCCTTGTGGTGGAAACATCTTTTCCAGTTCCTCCTCATATTTAAAAGTAACTACTAGATTTTGTTACGTTAGCGCTTAAAACACACATACACGTTTTTTTGGCTGATGTGATGCATGATGGTGAAGATCGCTCTGCTTGTATAACAATAAAGGCAAAAGCATATAGTTGTTATGGAATTAATGAGAACTGCAAAGTACTATATCGAGCCGGAACGAACAACACACAAGGCGTGTTCGTGCGTAAATTGATTTTCAGTTTTCATTATTTCAAAAGGACAGTAATTTATGTAATGCAGACTTTTTATGGAACTCCCCTCGTCGGAGAGGGGCAAAACAAATCTGATGGTCAATAATTAAATGTAAAAAGTTGGCTCAAATAGTCGTTTTTTTTTCATAAAAAAAAAAAAAAAAGTAAGTGATAGTTCAGTACGACCACCCATGCGACACCCATCTCTATGTCCCAATGATTGTCAGCTGTATTAAATATTCTAATTCACAATTCTAAGCTGATTTATTTGGAACGTTTGATTGATGGTCCTTACCTTGTTTGGTTTCACTTGTGCAGATATAATTACCAGACAGATTAGCGACCTCCGCAAGTTTGAATCGCTCAATTTCATTACTGCCGTCGAGAAAAAACGGGTGACATAATTGAGTGCCATATCCAAATCTTAGTGCCATATATATATATTTATTTTTATTTTTACCTATTACAAGGTTTTTGAGAAAAACAAGATTTCGAAAAAAAAAAGATTTTGAAAAAGAAGATTTAGAAAAGTAAGATTTTGAAAAACAAGATTTATGACCGATACATGATTTTGAAAAGCTAGAAAATGACCCGATCCCCATTTTTACAAAAAAAGTTATAATATTATATTATTATTATTTATAATTCAAATTGCGAACTTAAATTTAGGCCACAGTATTTTTATAAAAACAGTAATTAATTTATTTAGTATTAAATTATTTTATTAAGTTTTATATATATATAGTAAATATAATTTAAATGTTAATAAAAATTATACAAATTCATCGAACTCTGATGGATTTTCCAGTTGCAGCATCATGTCTTGCCTATCATATTGTCGATAAATGAAAAGGGTTGGATTTTTTAATTTTAATATAATTTAGTTATGAGAAAAACGCTTCTCTCTCATTGGATCCTGTATCGCTTGTGGGACATAGGGCCAGTGTGCGACGCCGCCCACCGGATTCATTGACCATTACGGGTTCAGACAAGTGGTCAGGTCATGTTAATGTGCTGTTTTTTCTGTGCTACTCCTATTGGAGCTACTGTCCTGTAACACTCACAACACATCCCCGATGGTTCTCATTGGATCCTTTAATCCCTTGTGGGACATAGGGCCAGTGTGCGATGCCGCACAGCGGATTCATTGACCATTA
>JANSTU010025005.1:0-12875 GCA_027564075.1 Bolitophila hybrida
TTCCCCATTAAATTTGAATTTTCTGTGTTTTTTTCTTTGAAAAAGTAGGGAACCTCGAAATGGATCACGCTTTACAAGAATAAATTGATTATACACATATAGATAGATAAATAGATAGATAAAACTTTTAGAAATAATTTAAAAAAAAAAAACAAAATTGTCGGAGGTATGGGTCATCCAGTGGGTCACTTTTTGGAAAAGAATGATGATAGTAGATAACGTTACTTCCTTCGGAATCATCTGACAAATAATAAAAATAAATTAGAAAAAGTAAGTAAGTAAAAAAAATTAGGCGAACTTACCAAATTTCAACAACATCGTTAAAGTAGATCTCTAGATATCTAATCCACCAGTTTAAAAAAAGTATAACCTTACACTTATAATTTCTAAAACTCATTTGAATTTTGCAAAGGTGAAACGCATAAAATATTCTTAAAAATAATAAAGAAATTGACTAGCCAATATTTATTATTTTTTAAATCTCAAGGGCGTATAACACTTATTTTTCCCAACACAATTATATATTTAAACAAATCGTTGTATCAGTTATGCAATTTCTTGGTTGTTGAATACTTACATTGCAAAACTTCAGTCCATTGAAATTGTGTCGTTCTATAGCAATATTTAAATTTAAAACAATATTAATAAAAATAACACAAAATAACATGAAATAACATGAAACGAAATGTTTTTTGACATTTATACGATATATTTTTATTTATATTTTATGAATGAATAGTGATTGGGACGAATTGAGCGGAACGAATGAGTCTAGCACCGCACTAACATTTACACCGACAGCAGACGCGAACAAAATGCGATGACAAATGTAACGACAATTACTTAACTTACTTACTTACTTACTTCGTAATTTTAGTATTGAATAAAAATGAGTGCTGAATTCAGTCGCAATTCTCAATACGCATTCTATAATAGGGACAACACATACCACTAAATATTTTGACATATGACTAAAGGTCCCGGTTGACGGGATGCTCTAGAAAATCGTAAGATATAATACATATTTTTTTATTTCTATAACAATTGCCTTCGTATAGTACGTTCGAATTAAACCTGTACCTGACCTCAAACCAACCTTATGTATCAGGCCTGAGTTTTTATGAAATTTACACAGGCGGCAGACCCTACGAATGCCGCAAAATTTAGGACTGTATGTTCGATTTTAAAGACATCTCTAGGAATATAGTGAAACAAACATAACATCCTATTGTATTTGTATTATTTTCAAACCAAACCAATAAATGGCTTAGGAGCAATATCTCACATACTTTTCAATTATATAATATTACTATCCGGCAAAAGTCAATCCTACAATTTGCTAAAACGTGACTTATGTACTTTACAAGTTTCTACCTTTAGACTAACGCTAAACATTTGGATTTAAAGTATTTTAAAAAAAGTAATACTTTCTTAAACGAAATACTTTATGAATAAATAAACCAGAAAAGAACGGACTAATTTGTCGAAAGTCATTAAATTATTCTCTGACTACGAAGAAAATTGAGGATCAGTCCATGGAAGCATGCTGTAATATTCATGATTACTATACATACTAATATGTAAGAACTGCATTACCATAAAAAAAGTTAATGTAACACAGGCCAACCAATTTTTTTTTGTAAAATCCTCTTATACTAACCTAAATCTTATGTATTTTTGTATAATACATGGTGGTGCTAATAGAAAATCAATATGTTTTGCTCTTTTTGCAAAAGTATCTTATAACCATAGCCATAGCCGAGTGGGTTAACGCGTTGGCCTGGAGTATGGGAGGTGGCCGGTTCAATCACGGCCGGCAGACCGAAGTGTTTTTCGAATGTAGCACATTAAATCAGTAGGTTCCTCTTGCTATTAATATCCTATTTCTGAAATAGGTTATTGTTTTGGAATAACTGAACATTAATGTCATCAATTACCATAGGTATACACACGTACCCTGTATAGAACAATGCGCATATTTTTGAGATATCTCTATACATCGAGATCTATCTTGCTGTTTTATATCCGGAATCGTGAATCATCAACGCCATCATACACTTATTGTTCTATTACAGGGTGCGTGTGTATATGTTAATTGATGTCATTAATGTTCCGTTATTCCAAATCAATAATAATTTTTCAGAAATAGAATAAGGAAGAGCAAAGTTGTTGTCACTTCTGGACACACTTTTGAATATTGATGTAATATAAGAAGTCTTCGAACGATCTGGAAAGATGCCAGATGAAAGGGACAGATTGAAGATTATCTGAGCAAGAGACTCAGCAAGAGCTCATGAGCTCAGCACATTAAGTCAAAAACAGTGGTGGAATCTTTAGGGTTCTTTGCCATTATTCACATTAATGCTGGAGATTTTATGACATCACTGCGAGTTAGTTTCCTTATGTACTTTTTATTAAAGCGTTTGTACCAGTTCTAAGCTTTCGTCATCTAGTTTTTAACCTTCAGAAGCGATCGATAGAACCATACAGGACGCGTAGAGTATATCAGTATTATAACGTTGAATAAATCAACCGCATCTCTAGCTTCGCATCTTTTTGAAGACAAACACCCTTTCAGGCGGACAGGGTCTTGCGACGCTCCCCACATTCAAATCATTCAAGTTACTTCGATAGGAATGTGATACGCATGCACTCTACTCAACGGCACAATTGAATTTAATATCAACATGACCAAAAAAATTGGTCAATGCATCAATATATAAGAACAATATACAGAGTCTGCGGCGCCTGATGGATTTTTTTTTTAGCTGCACCGTAAACTTTTGAAATCTTGTTCCTGTGGGCCAAAAGGACGAATTAAGCAGCAAAGGTAACACATTTTTCACAATGCCGATTAAAATTTGTTGTTACATCTTCCACACTGTTATGTGGGGCTAATCTAGAACCAATCACCCATGCTCTCGAAGACGCCGTACGAGCAACTGCAACAACGGCATTTAAAACCGAAATTTGTTTAGATTGTTTTTTCCTCATCAAAATATAAACGTGGAGAATCCATATTCCTTTTTAAAGCTGTTGAATATAGGTCAACGACATTGTCATTTTAACCAACGAAACAGGAATAGTTGGTAAATCAGGTACAGAAGTAACATAGATAAATCAGGTGCAGTAGGGCGAATTTCTTATGTAATTGTAACATGTGATTTTTTTTTGTTTCTGAATTCTTTACTTCTCTTCTTATTTTGTTTTATTTTTTCTTTGGCATAACAATCGAAAAAGAACTTATAGAAAGAGACGTAATTATTACATTTAAATTGTCGACTGTAGTACTGAATTCGTCATTTTTTTTGTTTTCGATGTGTTTACAAATTCCACAACGCCATGTCAAGTTTTTCGATAACAAAATTATTTTAAATATTGTTGTGTTTATTCCAGAAGTGATCAAATCTTCGGATTGACATGTAAAAACATGTTTTTGAACACAAATCCTTTTTGTTGGCGTTTTTTTTTTTTTTTGTTTCTGCTAACAAATATTGTTTAATCGTGTTGATCGGATAGACCTAAAATTGAAGCTAGATCTATCGACTAGAAATGTAAAATGCCCTTTTCCATGTTTTTCCAATATTGTGGTTTAAATACATTAAATACATTTCGCGCTACATATTTCATGTCACGTTATGATTTACATACAATAAAATCCAAATAAAAACAGTAATTCCGCGAAATAATCATAAAGCTTAACAACAAACATAAAAATAATGAAACACAAAATAGAAAACGCCCAAATAACAATTCCACGAAATGATCGATTAGCTAACCGAAAAATGCAAAATAACCAAATCTAAACGAAAGCGAACAAATTTCCGCGAAAAAACCCATTATCCAATGATATACCATTCGTATTATGTGCAGGGGTGTCGAGATAAATCCCGAAAATATTGGAATTTCAAATGTGTATACAAGTTGTTAAAAGTATAGCCAATGTGTTGATTCAATAAAACGTGTATAGCTATATGCAATAGACTCGAGTCTAAAGCAAAATCCTAAGCAATATATTTGAACTTTCCCTTTATTCGTAATGGCCAATGACACTTACGCAATAATCCAAGGGATTGCATTGAGGACTGGAAAAGTTGCACAAATTAGCAAAGGTTTCCGTAGATCCCTTCTTGATTTTTTCGTGACATCTAATATGCAGAGGAGTTTTGTACGAACATTAAATCCAGGGCTTTACCAAAGGTCGGAATATTTGGGTACCCTTACAATTTTTTTGGAGATATTCGCGGTTTTTTTGTAGTAAATGAAAATGTTAATTTGCTTCAAAGCTCGTATTTTTAAAAAAAATCAAGATTTCCATGGAAAACTACTCAAAATATATGATTATTGAAATTACGTTCAAATTAGGTTCTTTTCATTAATAATAGGACCTCCCTTGTCATTTATGATTGCACTACATAGTATCGGCAATCTTTCAATGAGTTTCTGAAGTTTCGCAAGTCAATGTTACTCTAAAAAATCGAAATTTTAGTGGGGGTACACAAACTTTCCGTTAGAATAAGTTTATCCCCGATGATGATTCGACAATTGCAGCTCTTTGTTAGTGTGTATAATTGAATATAATTATTCCATACATATCGCAATTTTAATGCATTACCATTCAGCATGCCTGTTTATCTATTAGACGAACTTTGCACGTGACGTTCTTTTAAAATCTAAAGTCTACACTTATTTATAATAATCTATATTCTATACATAGTATACAATATACAGATATGATCATTTGGACACAAAAAACTAACATAACATTGACTGACCAACCAATTTATATTAATATATGAAATGTGCATGTATCACCAACATCATGAATACTAAACGATATAAAATCTATCTTAAAATGTAAAGTCAATAAAATTTTATTATGCGTGTGTATAGGAATGCGTAAATCTAAATGTGATGAACTGAGAATCTGAGATGTATATAGATCTAATTAAAAAAAACAAGGTCTTCGTGAACTCATCGTGTATGACGTGATGCTTTTTTAATATGCCAACAAAAGGGTGTTTGAACTTCGAAGTCTACTATACAATCAAACATAATTTTTTTACAAATAGCATTGTATTTAAATTATAAATAATATATAACAACTATATATAGTAATTTGTGACTATTTAAATTTGTACATATTGTAGAAAAAAATGGTAACCAGTTTGCTACGTTATTTCAGACACACTTCCCGGATAACTTTTAAAATATGGCAGAGAAGCTTTATGGATTACATGAGCTAAATTTTGGAAAAAGCTGAGTTTCCGGATGAGTGAAAACTTATCGTCATTTACATAAGAAGTGTGACAAAATAAAGTGCGGCAACTATAGAGGTATCTCTATACTGAACATTGAATGCAATGTATTTGCATATATTCAGTATTATCACCTGTTTGCAATTGGGGAGTATTATTGTGGGTTCCGTAATGTGCTCTCAGCAACTAATACAGACCAACTGTATAATATTACATAGATCTTTGAAACAGAGTTCAACGTTTACAACAACTTATTGGTTGATTTTAAGGCAGAATATAAAAATGTATCGTCTCATAGGCTAAGCTAACAGATGAACTGTCCCCAGTAAAATATAGAAGTAAACTCCGGAATCTTTCAAAACTACGGAAAGGCTGCGCCAAGTAAGAATGAGAATTGATGTCTTAAGTTTTCGTTGAACTTTAACCCATTAATTATTGCATTTAGATTTCGATCCTTTGGACTAGGCTAATTTTAGTCTTATCAAGAAAAATCCATTGAAAATGTTTGAAAAACTCAAACAGTTTACGAGTATTCTCGAGGGTAATTTTCTACTGTTGAGTGATAATTTGGATCTAATCGATCGATGACCGTGAAAGAAGTAACGATTAAACGAAGTTTCATTAAACAAAGGTTGATATATTTAGTATATATAATATTATTTATGATTTGAATAATTTGATAAACACTTCGCTACATCCAGGTTGTGTTGCCTTTAATCTTTCACACGGCCACGATCACTTCTTTCCACGTATGACGGTTCCCATTATCGTGGAGATCTACTCCGCCTATACTATATTATATTTTCCCTCCATTATATTCATTGGTGGAACATTGACGTCCACGTGCTTTTTTACATGCGATCCTAACGCTACGTGCCATCTGACCATAACGAGCTCCATGTCATGCTCATGCAGGGCTGTGTGTTCTTCTTTCTTCATTTTGTCCGGCAACTCTAATGCGGTTCACTCAAACAACCATCTCAAGTTCAAAGCAATATTGCCGCCATTGTGGCAGCAAACCATTGAGAATAATGACGCTGATGAACCGTTTCAATTCGAATGGTTTCAGCCCAATGAATGAATTATTTTTCATAGCGTATTCTTTGTTAAATCCGATGATGTAACCAGGTGTATTGCAATCGCCTCGATTTGGGTAATATTGACAGGCTCCTTGGTATATCTATCGGTCCGTTATTTGGGCTTTAGCCGTCGGTTTCTCAGGTTGCGATGCATCGACAGCGTCTTCATCACCGCCAACCCTTACTAAGATCATATCCTCTTCATTAGACGATTCGAAAATATAAGTAAATAAAATTCAAAATTATCGAAACAAGATCATCATCACAATTACATCAAAAATATTTCTAAGAAAAAAAAAAGAACAAGTTCAAGATCATCGATACCCAAAAAATTATAGGATGAAATATCATCCAGGAACACGGGTAACTGTTAAACGGCAAACCGAAAAGAAGAACAAATCAAAGTCGGCCCAAAGTCTGATGGAAAGACGCCCAGATGGTTGGAGACCACATAAAGAAAATTTAAAGTAATGGTTTGGTACCTACACCCTGGAGTAATGTACGCGTCACTTTCATTCCGAATCCCGTCGGAACGTATGCATATACCGCTAAGTCCTTCAGACCCATTAGTATGGCCTCTTCTTCCTTAAATATCTCGAAAGGTTAATCGACAGACATATTAGAAATGAGATTCTACCTAATCATCCTCATCATAGCAACCAACACGCTTACCAAACTTGTGTGTCTGTTGAGTATGCTCCGCTTATTCTAGTGACGAAAGAAGAAAAAGCTTTTAACAACAAGGAGTTTTACTTAATAACGAAGATGCATTCAACATTGGCCCCAATCCAATACAAATATTATACTCTGTAAAATATCTAGGTATTATTATTGACAGTAATTTCAGCTGGAAACTCCACTTGGACAATAACTAATGAGAGCGACAAACGCTTCCTGGCAATGTCGGAAACCCTTTCGCAAATAAACAATATTCATATACATTTCTTGAAGAAACCATGCTCCAAAAAAAAAACAAATCAGCGATCAATCTTGGTCGCCGGTATTTGCATGGTAATCTTTAATTTTCACAAAATAAGAATTTCAGAAAGTCCAAATTGCGTTAGGTGCGGAGAAATTGAATTCTCCATTCATTCCTAGCTGAGCTGCACTTCATCACTCATTCTGGGATCTACTCTACTCAGATCTCTATATACATGCATCATCTCAATATTGATAAGATAGCATAATATGTCATATTAGTTCTGGTCGGTTTTTAGATAATTAACAACTCTAGTCAAGGGTTGTAGTACAATGAGCCGATTTAGTAGCTCACCCATTGGTGTGAAAAACTAATAAAAAGAGAGCCTGGAATAAAAAAAATAATATAATATATATTTTCTTTTACATACATCAATCTTTTGAATCCATTGAAAACGACGCAAATGCATATATAAGATTTCTATAGAATATTCAAGACGATTTTTTTAATTCTAATATTTTTTAATTGTCTTATTAGATACTGTTAATTTCTTAAATTATATTCTTGTTCCGGTGAATAATAAATACTAAACGAAGCTATTATGATTGTCGAGTGTATATTTTAGTTTAGTTCTTAAAAGAAATACGATAAAATAGAACACATATAATACAATTAAATGATTGCAAAGTATACAAAATGTGTGTATTGCATTTATTTGTGAATGCGAACTGACGATTTTTTAGAAATATAATTCACTATATAATTTGTAGAGAGATATATCCAAGAGTTTTTTTTTAGTGTATATATTTTACCCAAAATCATCTAATTAAAAAACGTACAGTATTAATACTATTTATGTATGTTGATACACATACTTTTGCACGTTTATCGATTGCTGTTAATATTGCTTGGATATATATAACATATATGCTGCTATAATAAAGTATCTATCTATCGTAGCAAATGGTTTAAATTTAATTAAAACTATCAGGATGTACGTTATACGCGAAAAACAAATACAGAATATATACTATAATACAAATATGGATATTTAAAGTATTCTTCATGCGAACTGGTTCATACCATATAAATATTACTTAAAGCATGAATTTAGTTTAAATGCATGTATATAATTTATATAAATAATGGACGTGTAGCTATCTAACTATATTATATGAGATGTCTACAAAATGTTATGGTAAAATTAATTTAGAAAACACTATTAAAGAGTAATAGAAATTACATAAAAATAGTACAATGTACAATGAATTCTTCAATCCTGGACCATGCTAATATATGCTGAGCCACTTTTAAGTGAAGCTTCTGTGATTTATAAGGACATATGTAAATGTTCAGCGGCTGTTAATATTGAAAGTTTAAAAAAAAATACATTGAAAATGCGCATGTTGGATTTTGTGTTTTTTATATTATAATATACGCAGTTTGCCGAGTTTTTACCGAACTTTTCGTAACACATTTTTCATCGGTACCCCGACAAAATCATTTTCAATCATAAAATTACAACTTTGTGACTACATGTATAATTTTGAATGCATTTTGTGATGCTTATTTTTTTGCAGATATAAAAGTTAAAGTTGGGCAATTTATATCATCAGGATGTTGAAGTAATTTCTTTCTTTGTTAATATTTCATTTATAAACAACAATTTTTCAGACTCAATAGAAGAGAAACAGAATTCACAAATCATCTCTTTTAATTAAAAATTAGTGCTACCACTATTGTTAACATTTAATAAAATAAAATAAAAATAATTTAACGTATAACATAAAGCTGTGATGAATTCACCGATGAAATTTATAAGAATTTTCCCAAAATTAAAGAAAGTTCGCGCAATTGCTCGCATCTCCTTATCTTAGAGAATTTATATAAATATATACATTTATTTTATATATAATATTTAAGTGCCTCTCTTAAAAGCTTATTTGTTTTTACCTCATTGGTTTATTTAATATATTCTGGGACATAGAGTCGGTGTACGATTGATTGACCAATACGGTTTCATACGGGCTGTTTTGACTCTATAAAAATTGTTGGGAAAATACGCACATTTTTGTGATGCACCGAGATCTATCTTGCTATTTATATTCGGAATCGGTAATTAAAATTATTTTTTCATTTAGGCTATAACTATTAGGTTTTATGTTTTTTATTCAATTTGTATTCCTATTAGAAATGGTTTCTAAATCGCAATTTTCATCCTAATTTTATTTTTTATTTAGGAAATATTATAATTAAATACTATATACTACTAAATTAAAAAAAAAAAAAAATTAAATATTTTTAAAAAAACTATGCAAGTAGGTTCCTCTTGCTATTAAATTAACAGCCTATTTCTGAAATAGGTTATTGATTTAGGGTATCGGAACATTATATACCCTGTATATAACAATAAGTGTATGATGGCGTTAATGATTCTTGATTCCAAGTATAAAATAGCAATATAGATCTCGATGCAAAGAGATATCTAAACAAAATATGCGAATATAACCTGCAAAGTTGTTAGAGTCGCGTCAGGGCAAATTATGACTCCTAACCATCGGGAATGTGTTGTTAGAGCACAGTAGGTCCAAAAAAAAGTAACACAGCACATTAGCATGACTCGACTGAATCCGGTGTGCGACATCGCCCACTGGCCATATGTCTCATAAGGGATTACAGGATCCATAGCTATATTTTTTTCGAAAACTATTCTCTATTTATCATATGTATTCAGCACTTCATCAAAAATAAATTTAAAATATCACCAAATCACGAAGAAAAATAAATATATTAAGCCTGTACAATGATGATCTATAGCAGATACCTAATATTGTGTTGCTATACGTACGGCTGTTTGATAGACTACCTATACGGTCAAAAGGCATTTTAAACGTAGTTACATTCGATCAAAAAGTCGTATATCAACAATGATTCGCAGCTTGTTTAATTGCATTATACTGTATCTTGTTGAAAGCGCATTCATAACCAGAAATTATGCCAAAATAAAATTATTTCTGTCCAGATAGTTTTCTATGTGACTGATGATCTGGTGTAAGGCATGTTGGGTAGCATGCAAGGGTCTATCTTGTAGAGAACCCCTCTAATATACCGGTCGACCAGTTCTTCTAATGTTTTAAGGAGAAACTATGTAAAACTAATTTGCCTGAAAGCTTTTGGAGTATCATATCCAGGCTTACCGGGCTTAGGTATAAATTAAAAAATACAACTTTTGTGATATAGTTATGTATTTCAAATCGAGACATCTCTGAAATATATGCGTTACTGTCCCATTATATTGCTATTATTACGATTGCTGGGAAGAAGCCATCCGATAGATAGATTTATAAATATTTTCAGTTTTTTGTTTTTTTTTTTAACTTTAAACAACAGCTATACACGTGGCTATACTGCATTGAATAATTTATTTATTTTATAATTTATGACTTAATCTTATTGTATTGTAGATATTTTGTTTAGGGCTTCTTCTTTTATATGCACTAATGTAAATGAATAAATAGATTTAAAATAATAATAATATTAAAAAACGTGAATTGCGAAACATTAAATTGCTTTAATAACGATTTTAATTTCATTTGTAAATTTAAGATTAATAGGCCTGAAAGGCAGAAACTTTCAACCTCTTTCCTCAATGTTACTAAATATAATATATTAATAAATATAATCAAACATAAATATTTAAAATTTTAAGTCCAAAATAATCATACTGAAAGAATTTCCAGGAATTTGTTATTCACTAAATTCTACCACAATACGTGGTTGTCCGGGAAATTCAACTCCCCGTGCACGTGTAATTCGATAATAATCATCAAACCGACAAAAGAAATAAGAGCTCATTGAAGTACTAATTCGTAAGCACAGGCATGCATATGCATACGAGTATGTAAATAAATGCGAGTGCCATTAGAAGATATATCTGCATATAAATTTAACATGAGGAAAAAGCATATAATACGCGAAATGTCCCAAAGATTATACAGTATACAGCACACTCTTGAGGATTACGAATTACCGGTCAAGCATGATAGATTGAACATTTATAATATATTATAATTTATAATTCAATATAATATAAATGATTGATCTAACAAAAATCTGTATTGCACGAATATTTCTTACGATTGCGAAATGATGAGTTTTATATTTGTTTTAATGTATAATAAGCCGATTGGTCATAATTTATACACATAAACTCCGAGAAAATTGAAATACTATTTAGAGATGTATGCGGGACTGGGACTTTCACACTGTAGTCGCCGCCACCACTTTTCGTTTGCTTGTGTATTATACGCCAGTCTCATATATTTTTTCTTTTAAGTTAAGTTTGCTTGTGTTTTATTGTACAAGTTTGATTATTGTTATAGTGGTAGGAAAGTCCGATGTTCATGCTACCGATGTATGACCATATATGCGATACCGATATATGTGTTTAAATTGGTTCTGGCATAAAATGTCTCGTTATATCAAATCAATAATTATTCAATAATTAGGCGCATAGGTATACTCACTCTCAAAAACTTCGTTGCCTAAAACTCTTAACGACATTAGACCAATTAGAATTCTTCCTGCCATATCCAAATGTATGGAATATATTTTGAAAGAACATATGAACAGTCATATTTTAACAAACAATTTGTTATCTGATAAAAAATCTGGATTTAGACCCAATCACAGCACCACTACTGCGCTACTAAAAATAAGCGACGATATAAGGAACGAAATGAACAAAAAACACCTAAGTGTTTTACTATTCCTTGATTCTACAAAGGCATTTGTTTGCGTTAACCACGATCAACTATGTTCTAAGCTACTCGACCATTTCAAGTTTTCGGCTTCTGCTGTAAACTTAATTCGCTCATAGTTGCAGGGAGTAAGTTCATCGTTTTCTGATTAGAATTGTGGTGTTCCTCAAGGTTCAATTCTAGGTCCCTGCTATTGTCCTTATTTATAAATGATCTTCCCAACTCATGCTCTGTTGGTGATTGTAATACGTATGTTTGCTGATGATGTTCAGCTAAGATACAGCGGGCCTCTTTTAATTGAGCCTTGTATCATACATACTGTAAATATACAATTGGATAAAATTAGGAGGTGGTCGGAAGACAATGGCCGATTAAACCCTTATAAAACTCAGGCTATATATATTGCTAAATCTTCTTTTAATTACTCCCAATGGCCATCTATTATGCCAACCAATAATCTTAACATGGTCTGACCATATCAATGCTATATGTGGAAAGGTTTATGGGGGTAAGGACGCTTCTGGAAACTTTCTAATATAATTCCCCAAAATTTGCGATTACGTCTTGTTAAAACCATTCTTGTTCCTCTTTTTACGTATGGTGATACTGTGCTTACCACTACAAGCTATGAGTCTAAACGAATGCTTTTAGTTGCGTTAAATTCGTGCCTTAGATTCATCTTCAAATTGAGGAGGTTTGAGCCTATTTCAATGGATTCGGATGCTCATTGATACGTTATTATGATTACAGAGCATGTCTGTCAATGTATAAGATTAAAACTACTGAACAACCATTATACCTTTTTAGAAAACTAACATTTTCTAGGTCTCGTAGAACCTTTAATCTCGTACCTCTTAGA
>JANSTU010025016.1:0-12873 GCA_027564075.1 Bolitophila hybrida
CACATAATTTGCTCTCTTCCCACGCCTCTGGCGTGTTACTTCAAATCAAACCTCGGCGAAATCCCCGGCACATAACATTATTTATTTTTTACACTTCATATACATACTATTAAGTATGCACAAGGTTATTTCTGATTAAAATATGCCAAAAAAATCAAATATATGTTATTTTAGACTATTTAAGTTTGCCATTTGGATTGTGTGTAACGTTCTTTCTTCTCGTTAAATATTCAATTTAAAAATACATTTCAACATATTTCCTCTTTGGTAAGTTAGTTTAACCTATCGTTCCTTTGGAACACTTAGAACAACACTTATTTAGATTCCTGTACTCCTTAATTATTTTATTTACTCTGTAGTACAATGCATACAAATAAAATTGGGGGCATTTTCTGAGCTTTTAAGTGCATTTCCACAATCAAACCGGGTAAAAACTGTTCCATTTATATGATTTCCATTAGCGGCGCGACTGAGGCCAAAATGTACACAAACATTGCGAAACTGTTATTTTTGATTTATGAATTAATTAATAATAAAATACATTTGAAATATATTATTTTAGTAATTTTACAGCTCGAGTCAATAGGGTTTTTTTAGGTTTTAGGTTTTTACTCGTTTCCGCAATTTCACGAGCAGTTCGTATAGAATCCAGCTCGATTCCAGTCTTATCTGAGAATAATTGTTTTACGGGTACTGATTTAAAGTGCTACATTCGAAAAACACGATTAAGCTAATTTTACAATTAATGGTTGAGTTGCCGTGTTGAAGTCGAAATACCATCATTTTATTTATAATTTTAACTTTGAGATAAACAGGAAATCGAACGGAATCAAATCTGCTGATAATCCTTATTGACCTGGTTTTGTTTTTATTTGTTTATTATTTGATTACTGGCGGTTCAAAAATAAATTTAAAAAGGCTGAATCCACAGGAAAACATTTAAAATCCTTTGCTGAATCGAGAAGAATGATTCTTATGATTGTTTTTCAAAGAGTTGCGTTTGTGGAAGTTTCGAAAATATCTGTTTATATAACTCAGCACATAATAATGGCAAATAAATAAAACAATTTATTCCTTGTAGGTTTTTAACTGATCAAATTAAATAAAGTCAAATAATCTAATATCCAATTTGTTTTACATTATAATTTGTACGAAACACTTGATTATTCTCAGTTTATAACAATTTAAATTTGTCCGTTTTAAATCTCTACTTAGTGCATGTACCGTAGATAAAAGGCTTTGGGTGCATGCAGCTATAATAGTCACAAACACACATAACAAAGACAAAGAAGAAAATTTAGCTTTACTCACATCATTATAAATATTTAGTTATACTAGTACTGTTAAAATATTTAACTGCAATTTGCCTTCCTCACTGCAACAGTAGTTGTGTTCACAACTCCTTTATTTCATGTTACATCAAATATTAAGTTTACAGAAGATTCCGTCGTATATATATCATGAGCTTTGCAAATAATACTTGAAGAGATGCCAGACACATTTATATTCTTTGTATATATAAATATCGGATATATACAAAATAAAATATATCAGTATATATTCGTATACGAAGCTTTTAACCTATAACATAGTGCATGAAATGCACAAAAGCACAGCTCGACATATTCGCCCATGAGCTATATGTATTCTGTGTAAGCATAAGCAAATATGTACGTATACGTTTTTATTCACCCACCAAAAAAAATATAGTCACCAAAGTTTTATTTCCAATTTCACAGATTCAACGAAACGGCACACGATAAGCACACGGTATGGAAAACTTTTTTAATAAATTATCGAGAAGAGCTGCGCCGACCCGGATAGAATATATAAGGTTGGATAGACACACACAAAAAAACTGCACCAGTCTCTCGCTTAGCAGTGCAGTCTGCCAGTGTGAGTGTGAGCTTAAGCTTTCATATGTCGAACTTGTTGCCCATAATATACTTTTTGTTTTGTATCAACGATTTTCGCCCCGGCATGAAATCCACCCAGCGCCACTCGAACTTGGATTGTATATATAAGCAGACTTGCACAGTCTTTAAGTGCGCGGTTCGAGCATTCATTTTGTGGCTCAGTTCAAATTTATGAATTCGAAGAGTTTTATCATGCCCTCTTCAAAGCGCAACATAGATTCGGGTCTTCTGTCCGGAGTCCATCGAGCGCACATAAAACTTTCGTGGCAAACTTATAAACGCTGCACTTGAACTCGCGAATTGCACAATCAGGAGCAGTATGGATTTTATCTGCGAGACAGCTTTTGAGTTCAAAGACAGCATAAGTAATAGTCTTGTTCTCGTCGGTTCGTACTTTGTAAATAGTTTAGAAAGTAAGTCGTGCTAAGTATGAAGAATGCCAATTCTTACTGGTACTTTGAGCAATGCATTTAAGAAAGGCGAAAAGGAAAAAAAAATCATCACGAACATAACCGCGTTTCGCAATGCCGACTGACTACTGTAAAATCAAATATTCGTTACATTGCAGTGTATACACAAATATACAGCTATGTATACATATAATATAAATAAAACACATTCACAACTTTAAAATACTTTCACAAATTCTTACGCAATTAGATTACTAACAAATTAAGCGCCGAAAAACACCATTACAAAATAAAAAAACTTAACCCCATTATGGCACCGAGGGAATCTGCAATTAAAGTGCTTCGTGGTGGCGCTTGTGCACTTTAATGCGCTAGCACTTTTTTGTCTTTTGTTACGAGTATATAATATACGCAGCCACCGCATGGAAACCACAAGAAGCTTAAAGTAGTTTTACTCGAATTTCTATGTATTTTACACTCAAAAAGGTTGTGGAGCTAGCAGAATGCGGCACTTAACAAACGTCCACAATCGAAAAAAAAAAACAGTTACCTTTCTACATATTAACAGAACACCAAAATATTGTTTAACATGGAAACATAATTACAAAAAAAACCTCTCCGGAATTCTGAACACAGATCGTTGTGCCAAAAAAAAATAAAACTACAAAACAGCAACAACAAAAAAAAACACGAATAACGCGAGAACAAAATAACCGTATGCACCAAAAAAACATTCTACCAGCACGTACCTGTATTGAAATCAACTGCAAACTCTTCTAGCTCGTTTCCCTTAACGATGGTATAAATAAGTTTACGTCCCAACGGACTTTCGGCCTGTATGGCTACGGACAGCGGTGAATGCAACTCGATGTTCTCTAGTACGGTGTCCGAGTAGAATTGCTTGTTGAAAACGGGCATCGATTTATCAATCACCTACAAATGGAACGGAAAGTGTGAATATTTATTTATAGTCGTTATAAATATACATTTTCAGTATAATCAATTTACCTTAACGTGGACAGTAACGTCTGTTGAACATGGCGTGATTCCACCATCGTAGGCGGCAATTAGAAGCTCGTAGTCCCGATTGTGTCCCTCGAGCGTTTGTTTTAGTGTAACCTCTCCGGTTTTTCGATCGACCTTAAATAGCTCACCGTGTCCGCGCTTCATCTCGTAACGCACCTCACCATTTTCGTAACTATCCAAATCTAATGCATGCACTTTAGTAATAACCGAACCCCTAGGATCGTCTACGGACACCACTGCGTAATATGGTAAATTCACAAACATCGGACAATTGTCATTGATGTCCAGAATTGTAACATTCACAATAACATGTGCCACTCGAGGCTTTTCGCGATCCGGTGGATGTGATCGTGCTTCTACGATAAGTTCGTAGTTGTCACGAGATTCACGATCAAATCGCTTACCCGTTGTCTCGACAGCACCGGACGTTAAACCTATGCGGAACATATCTGTGGGATTCAGCATTCGGAACTCAACGTGTTCGTTGAGTGTGGATCCGATAACATTTACTACGGTAACCGTTGTTATTTTCGTGGAGTTTTCTAGAATTGATCCTTCGTATACATTCTTTTGAAAGATCAGACCCGAGTTCTCGGAAGTTTCGACATTTATGTTGACATAAGCAACCTTTGAGAATTTTCCGTCCGATACGCGAATGTGCAATTTGTAGAATGTTCCGATTCGCTCAACGTCTCTGTAAAAATTGTTTGCCATTTATATTGTGAACACAAAATATCTTAGATTTAATACAAACCTTGTTGTCACAACACCACTGTCTGCATCAATGGCAAAAACGCCATCCTTGTTTCCTTCGATAATGTCATAGCGCAGTGTGCTATTCTGGCCGCTGTCTTGATCGGTCGCGTTTACTTGAATTACAGCCACATTCTCGTACGTGGGCAACAGAAGTGTTACGTTGTACTCTTTTTGTGTGAAAACAGGTGCACAGTCATTAACATCGGTAACAGTTATTTGGACTTTTGCCATTGTTTCTGATGATAGGCGAGGCTTTCCGAGGTCTGACACCTATAGTTTAATTAGTTTAAATAATATAAATGTTAGACAGTTCAAATGAAATGGAAAAGTGTTTGATCTCGTATTATATTTTGTATTATACTTTTTTTATTCTTTTTTAAAATATGTATATGATTGTCGCGAGTTTCGTGGTATTTTTTATTAATAATTATTAACAAGAAATTAATCTTACTAATAATAAATGATTTATGCAATTTTATTTTTATTTTTTTAGCAAAGTTCTGAATTTGCACAAACTTTGCTCGATTGAAAAATTGTTGAAAATTGTAAAACATTTTTTTTATTTAAAAAAAAATTAAATGTTTTTGTAATACGAATTGCTAGCGCTGTACAGAACGAAGCGAACCGCTTTTGATAACTTTTTATCGACCGCATACACAGAGTTTTATTTTTGTAAATCATCACAGCGTTCTTTAGAAACAGCATTTAATCAAATCAATTTAGGTGCAATGACAAAACAAACGTAAAAACCTGTCGAATATTTCACTGTATTTAAATTTCATTAAAATGAAAGCAACCTATTTTCATTATTACCAAACCTTTAAAAAATCCGGAATTAAAATTTAAATAAGTTTATAAATACTAATATAATATAGATTTGAAGAAGTTTTTTAAACTATTAACTACATTCTAAAACACTCTTTTTACTAAGAACATAAAAGCAATGTCAATAAAACTAAGCTCAATTTACCTTGACGTGGAAATTAAAAACCGGAATTTTCTCGTGGTCCAGCAACATAACTGTTTTAAGTGCACCGGTCGTCGAGTCAATGTGAAAGTAGCGTCTGGGCATCAATTCCACGATGTCATAGTGCAGCAGTGCATTCAAGCCCGAGTCCGAGTCGAACGCCTTAATCACTAATGGCACACTGTCGTAGAAAATACAAACATAAAATATCGATATAAAGTAAGGGCTGTTTATAAGGGACGCGCACGCAAGTATGTTGCATCGTTTTACAGAAACGCACGTTTTAAATTGATTTTCTATTTTATGTTAGATGGAATGTTACTTTGCGACAAACTAAAACCAAATATTGTATAAATAATAAATATATATATATATTTATATATATATATCATATATGTATAAGATTTGCCGGGCAAAGTGGTGAAACCATTTTATGGCTTTTAACCTCTACGGGGAGAGAATCCGCATTATATATTGATGTTTTTTCGAGTTTCTTTGCTGTGACGGGTTCGGTGTCGCGTCGAGGTCAGGGTGGTTTTTAGATGGCTAACAGTTTGATGTTTTTGTGGTGGTTTCAGAATGGGATATTCGGTATAGTGGCTTATTCAATATATTATATACATGTACGAAAAAGAAAATATTTTAAGTATTCAACATACGGTACAGTGGGCGCAAAGTTTGAAAATACTTTAGGAAAATATGATATAGACAGAAATAACGGCTACAACATAATGCGAATGTCAAACTTTTCGAGTGCACTTTAAGAATCGGCAGCCATAATTTATAGTCGGTGGGCAGTTGTTTTCATATCAAGTGGGAATACACATTTTTGAAGTGCATCATAACGTGATGAAAAACTCAAGAAATAGTGAATTATCATGGAGATTTGCAGCTTTTATAAAAACAAATATTATCGTTAATATAAAACGTACCAATGACAGATTTTTAATTATTTTAGGTTTCGCTAACTTATTTTTTAAAATACATAAAGGATCTATGTCAACAAAAAATAAAGAAAAAAGACAAGCAAAATAAACCTCACAGGATTACAAGCGTTTCCAGCAAACCCAACCGTCTGAATTCACTTGAATCTCGTTTTTTTTTTTGTTAAAACCCCGTTCATAATCATATATATATAACAAACCGCCGAATGGAAGACTTTACTACGGTACCAGCTTTATTTGACATTTAGAAACGAAAACTTTTTGGGTGTGTATCCATTTTGAAACGTTTCGCTGCCGGAAAATTAATTGAAAGTTGCCGACTACGAGACTGTTTACAATTTGTACTTTTGCGTCTCTAATCATTTTGCCTGAAAAGTTTCCGTGTGCCGAAACACAAACTTATATATATATATATACAAACGCATATGTATACGATATAGTGTTCTTCTGAAATTTTGTCCTGCCATGACGTGTTAGTTAAGTTCTGTAATTTCTTTGGGGCGCGACAATGACATGCGCACTACTTGACAAACACAATTTCAACGGACAATTGTTATACAGTTGTTTGTTTTTGGAGTGTCTCAATTGCTGTTTAATCGGATGATATAGAACTAAGCATTAATACAGAAATGCATCAGAAATCGAAATGGGAAACAAGCAATGCAATTGATTGATTATTTTAAAAACAACCATTATTGCGAAGGCTTCTATAGTATAAACTATAGTATAGTCTTGTAGTAAGATCGCAATGAATATTGCAAAGTAATTGTATGCAAGTACGACATTCATTGCAGCTTCATTATATTATTGCAACAATACAAATAAATTCCCTTAATATCTTCTACATCATCCCTATATTCAAGGTTTTACTAATTACTATATAGCAGTAGCGAGAGAACATCTCTGTAGCACTCCATTATTTACGATGAAAACATCATAAACAGGACAAGTGTTGCCGTTTCAGTACTATAGTACTAGAATCTAGTACTTTAGAACTTTACTACGACTTCTTTTTGCTGCAATAACAATACTTTTTATGCAAAAATTAACGTTAAATAAAAATTACGATGTTGACGTAAAGTTATTGATGTATTACTTTTGCAGGTCGCCTGCCGATGCTAAAAAATACCCATAGCCGGCCATTTAATTTAAAATGTGGGTGGGTTTATCCAAATACCATCACAGATTTGCTCATTTTAGGCGAAAGTGTAGTACATTTTTTATTATAAATAGTATAGAAAAAGTAAGCAAAAACATAAAATTTAGATAATTTTTATTTCCCACAACTTTAAATATATGATCAAAATGTCAAATCAATGGAAATAAAAACAAACCATGCCTATAAATCCATGATGGCGGCCAACGCCTGAATATAATTAGTAAAAACAGACATTTTGCATATTTGAGGATTGGGGTGGATAAAGATAAAACCGCTTAAAAAGGGTATATGGCAACAAAAATATATATAATATAAATTAATAATAAATTGAACAATTCTTTATTTTAAGAAATAAATCGTTTTTTGTCAATATATTTTTTATATCATTCAGCCGACATCCATGCCAAATATTTCGGCTTCAGCCGTCGGACGCTGGTCAAATGTGAACAGCAACGTAAAATGACGTACAGTGGTGGACAACTAATTGTAAAAGACATATTTTTTTAATTCTTGTTATATATTTATTGTACCATAATCTATTTTAAAAAAGATCAAATCGTATATTTTTTCGATATTGACTGCCATGAGTATCATTATAGCTTGTAAACATTTTGTATGTCTAAAAAAACAAAGGTTTCCTAACGGTTATTTATTAAAAGAGTCAATTGAAAATAACACATTAATTGCAAACGCAAGATTTGTGTGCGGTTATGGTTTCTTTGAGGCGATTTTTGGTGAATATTATAATAAAATCGAGTTTATAGGATTATAGGTTTACTTTTTTAATTTTGTGATTAAATTATACTGAAAAATTTAATCATTTATTTTTGAAACAGTAATCAGAATTACAATTATATACTGTTTTACTAATATTATAGCTGATGATCTATAAAACCTGTAAAACGTATAACAACTTGTACCGGTCTCCCAATATATAGATATAATGGTATACAAAAAAAATACCTTTGATCCCGGATAGTTTCGTTGACAACGATCACCAATGAGCCAATTTGAGCAGCTTCCGGTACCTCTCCTCTGAACACATCTTGTGCAAAGAACGGAGCGTTATCGTTTCGATCGAGGACATGTACAATTGCCATACAGGTAGCTGATGCCGAGGCCATATTCGTAGCACGAACAGTTAAATTATAAAACCTATGAAATTTATATGAATACAAAGAACACATATAAAAAAAAAACAATTTACACCAACTTACTTATTTTTCTCGTAATCTAAAAAGTCTTTTGTCGTGACGACACCTGTCGATGGATTTATGTAGAACATGTCATCAACGTTGCCTTCGATAATATCGAAAACAACGGAAGACGTACTGCGTGCCTCTAGGTGCATCACAAACGAACCAATCGGTTGATTTTCAAATATCTCAACAGCTGGTTCAGGCTTTAAAAAGCGTGGTGCTGCATTGTCTGCCATCACAATCATAATGTGCAATGGTATTTGAGCGAATAACGGTGGTTTTCCATGATCGGTAGCTTTCACTTGAATCATGTACTCAGGCAATGTATTAATGTCAAGTTCTTTGGCTACACTCACGATACCCATGATCGGATCAATATTGAAAACGTTTCCGATATTTCCGCTAACAATTGAGTACGCAATTCGAGCATTCTCTCCAATATCTCGATCGATTGCAAACACTTGTACTACATTTGATCCGATGGCAGAGGTTTCGTAAACCTTTCCTTCGATTATTTTTGTTGTGAATTCGGGTGCATGATCATTATGATCATGTACAGTAATGACAATCTTAGCATAGTTACGTTTTGCAGGTGTTCCTTGATCTTTGACAATCACAATTAGAACGTGTTCATCGATTAGTTCCCGGTCTAGTTGATGGGAAAGTGTCACACTGCCGGTAACAGAGTCAACGCGGAATAATTTCAATGAAATTGGATCACGTGCAGCATGGAGACTGTAGAAAAGCTTTTTGTCTTCGTCTAAATCGGTGGCATGCAATTGCAAAACTTCGGTACCTTCTTCTACATTTTCAGAAATATCAATACGATAAACAGACTCTGTGAACTCTGGTCTGTGGTCATTTATGTCCAAAACTGTGATGTATAGTTGAGTTGAAATCGTATGCACACCGTCTGATATACTAATGGTAAGATTGTACTCTTTCTTTGTCTCCCAGTCAAGATTTTTGGCCAACAGCACGTTTCCGTTGTCACGTCCGATGTAGAAGTCATGTTCTTCGTCACCCCCTTTGAGATAAATAAAAAAATTGAAAATGTCAATCATTAATTAATTATTATAATTAATAGTTATAACAACTTACCGATAATATCGAACCAAAGCTGATCGTCATCCTCGTCCAATGCCTGTACCAGTGTCACAAGGAAGCCGGGGTTATCGTTCTCAGTAACCTCAACGTGCTGGTTGTTGGTCTTGATTTGTGGAGGATGTTTGGACTCCAATGGCACCGGCACAACCACAATACTAACACGTGCCGTTTGAGCCTTTTTCGGAACACCATTATCTTCGGCACGTACCATCAGGTCGTATTCGGTGTTCGCTTCATAAGTTTTTGCTGCATAAATAACTCCCGTATCGGGGTGTATGCGAAATTTCGCTTTGCCTTTGCCCGACTTAATTGCGTATGTGACCCGTCCGTTTTCTCCAGAATCACGATCAATGGCGAGTACCTGTTTGCAAGCAAAATTAAATAAATTACACCTATGTTCATTTATGTGTGTATCATGATTCGTGTATTACCACGGAAAATGGTGAAAGTTATATTAGCTATATATTAACATTATACTATATACAAAATATTCGCTTTTTCGTAACATTTGTATATTTGCGCTCCATAAAACTATTGATTAAATAACATAACTTAACATTTCGTGCATTTTGAAAACAATCAATTCGAAAATTATATTTTAAAACACACATTTGTTATGCAACAGGATATAATATGTATAAATAAATATAAATATATATACATAATTATTATAAAAAAATGTATATACACAACATTAAATATTGAAAAGTATTTTGTATGTTTCTGGTTTATATGCAAAGTATAATTAACATACATAAATAAAACGCACGTGCAATTGATTTAACGACGTGATAATTCAGCAGACTTCAATTTGCATTGTATTAATACCTACATATAAACACTATACACCTTTATAGCGATAACTTTGACGATATTTATTACAATTATAGTATTTTTTGTTTTTATATAAAATAGTTTCAGTGTGATGCTTTTTAAAAATTGAAAGTCAGACTAATATAATATATATGAAATACAATATTTAAATAATATTAAAACAGAATTTAATTACGAAAAACACACGATTGTGTGACTAGGGTTATCAATAATTTAATTGTTGTATTTTACTTTACTTAATACTTTCATGTTTCTTTTTTAACAAACGTTGGAAGTTTTTTTTTATATAACTTGTGGATTTGAAGTGTTGAATACATCACTGATTATAAAAATTTTACATAAATATAAAATAACTTTTTAATAATATGCTTGATTTAAAATCGCTGCATATACAATAGGTAAAAATTGTTCTTTCAATTTTCACCGACGACAATTTGCTTTTCGCATTAATCAACTTTTGATTTTTTTATAAATTTTATTTTATTATTGTTTTATTAATAACAAAATTTGTTCTATGCAATAAAACTCAGTAAATCTATGTCATAGTGTGTTTACTTCTTCTTCTTCTGACATCAACCTGGAATCAACCTGGAAAAAACGTGACCGCTCTCAAGGTATAGTTCCATCTCATTCCACTCACAACGCATCCGGAGGATACAGTTACCAGATACTTTTCAGCTAAACGAAATAACTGCAACGGCTTATTGCTTTGTCTCGTCCATACACTGTCGAAATTGTTTGGATCAATATTTTCGGACTTTGGTTAGTTCCATTAAACCCAGTCTGTAATACCTATATTCTTCAACCAGACCCGATTGTTCCACCATCAAATCATACATCAATTATCGCTAAGCTACGAGACGATGTTTTCAACAAATTGCTTAGGCTATGTATAAAGACTAAGTTTATAATGCATATAAAACCTAACGCAAAAGCAGTATTACGCCCAAAGGTCCATGTGGACGAAGAACTTGCTCGCCTCGAGAAAAACGGAGTTGTCAGTTACATTCTCTGTTTGGGCTACAAATCGTGGATGTCAGAAAGCGAATTGAACAATCCGTATATTTGTACTGATTATTCTACGAAACTGAGAAAATATAATATTATTATATTATATTATTATATATCTTAACCGGAGATAAAAAAAATCAAAAAACAAAATCGAAACGAGAGTATTGATTATAGACATCCGAAGGTGCACTGGGCCTTTTGTGCGCATCGGTTTCATACCTGAATTGATGCAATAGCGCAGAAAGCAGTTTTAGGGGACTTCCAAGAGGAAGAAAAAGTTATAATATCTACGGACCAGGCATAGCAATTATTGGTTAGTAAAAAAATCGTATCATAATAATCGAAAATAATGATGAACATTTATTTTGAAAACATATCAATTATTCAATTTTAAATAATTTCAAATGATTCTAGTTTATTCAATAGCCAGATAAAAATGCCGTTTGGTTTTTTGATTTCAGATAAGCAGATTGCAGTCGGAATGATAGACAAACTTTTTTTTCGACATCAGTGCTTTTGGAGTGGACCGCTCGTCATAAAGATATTCTAGCATATATTTTTAGTTTTTACAAACAGAATATTATAAACATATATATATACATGTACACACATACACACATGTAATAATAGATAATATATGTAATTTAATATATACGCTGGTCGAATTATAATCATATTTCTCTAATACTGTACAATGAATTCATAGTCAGAAGCTACCAGTTTCTCGACCACAATTTGTTTTCTAACATTTCATCTAACTGAAAGTCTTGGAGATTCAACGACCAAGGATTTAACAAAAAAAATATTTATAACAGTGTATATCCATAATTTATGGATATAGTATAGCTTTCAAAATCGTATATGCTTCTCTCTTATACCTATAGTTATGAAATCAAATACTTCGTTAATCAAGTATGTTTATGATGCCAGTAACTGTTCTGCATAAAAAAAAGTTTTTTGAAAAAATCGTATATGTATTTTATATAAAAATATGTATATAAAAGCTTACTAGTATTAGCGCTTATTTCTAACTGCAATTAAAAATTTGCAAAACTAACAATTAACAATTGAAAAAATTAAACTTATAAAATCTCCAAAGCAACGTTTGTATCGTCAGCTAAAGTTGTGTTTTTTTTAAATAAGAGAATAAATAAAATATAATTATATTTACATATAGTTTTTTATTACGAGTATATACTATATAGCAGCTTTTGGTATAGCGCATATATGAGCTTTTGCGCGTTGTTGGTATTATACAGTGGGTATATGCAGACTACAGAGCACACAGCTTATAGCAAATGAGATATATTATTAAAATGAATGAGGCTTTCGAGTGTATGCAATTGCATTGCAGTACGCTATTTTATTATTTATGTGCACGAAATGTGCATGGCGCATCGTGCGCGGCGTGGTAAGGGTAAGAGTACTGTAAAATGCGGAAACGTATATTTCTACGATCTCAATAGCATCTCTCAGCAGCACAAATCCCAGTATACGTAGGTTTAGAGGTTTTTCTCTGTTCTTTCTTTAACTGATGATGAATA
>JANSTU010025027.1:0-12873 GCA_027564075.1 Bolitophila hybrida
AACAAGCTGCCTGAGGATCCTTACCGAAATAAGAAGCACTCAGATGCGACAACCAGTAATCCGCACTAACTGGGACTGGGCACGATGCTTACCTGGTAATAAGCAACACGCCTGCACTAGCCGACGGTTGGCGACCGATTTGTATGATCAATCACCTTTTAAGGTGGTGGCTGTTGTTCGAACTTGAACGTTGCATTCCTTATAGACACTCGCCCGCATAAATTTGTCACCGAACAAATTTCTTCATTTCCAATACGCCGCTAAACAATATAATACACTTTTATTATCTACAAACAAGCCATTAGGCTAACAAGAATAATATCTGTAATACAATAATAAAAAGAAGAAAACATCAAACTCACACAAGCATGAATACATGATTTGATTCTAAAAGTTTTCTATCCTCTCAATAAATAAGAGCTCTTGGTTTTTTCTGTTGCGCGCATATCTTAATTCCAATTCATTAATTTATCAGAATTTAAGTTTGTGATCTTTCGAAAAGCTGAATCGTAAATAAACGGCTCTCTCTGATGGGAAAATCCTCTCAATTACATATGAAATGTTGTGACCGTGCTCGTGACTGGCTTATTATATTATTATTATCACAAAAGTCAGCTTAAACGATCATTTGAATCTTGAAGTATATAAGGTTTAATGTTCTGTATAGAGAAAATAAAAAATATTTACGTAAATAATAATGCAGACGAGGTGAATGCACACGATTCGATGAATGAAAACGCAGGCGTATTAAATGACAATTTTGATTGTGTTTTTATGGCATTTTAATACTTTGAATAATGTTCTAAGAATACGACGAAGAAAGCACAATGAAGAAGGTTTCATTGACTATTATTGAGTGAATTCTTTTCAGAGTTTTACTATCAAATTTAGATAAAATTAGATAAAAATATTCAATGCACAAAAAAATACTTTAAATTGATATTTGATTATTATTTGAAGTTAGAAATTACTATTAAGTCCAAAATAAAATAAATTCGTACAATTTCTAGTATTTTAACGGATTTTTCTCTACCGAGACACTCCGCTTAAAATGTAATTCCATGAATATCTATTTTTGTCCCAAACACTGTAAATCAGCCCTTAGAACAAGATTATAACATATGCGCACGTAGAAATAATATATTCATGTGTGCGTATGTGAATTGAAACGACACAAAAAAAAACCTTGCTATATTATAAGGGATGAAAAACTGTCTACACGTGTTGCATCCATACATATCATTATATACACACACTCTGGGGTGCCGTTTTAGATACTGTATGGTTTTATCTTCTTTTAGTGCTCTCACATAAAATTTATATATATATACAATATATTTCATACACTTACTAAAATATATGTATAAAATAATCTCAAGTACTAAAGTGTCTTTCATTTCATCGACAATCGACATCGACTGAAGAGAGTTATGCGTGTCATCTTCTCCGCCCATATACAAACACTTTTGCCAGACTAATTTTTATGGTACTTTTAATGTTGTGATCCATTTAAGTGTGGCACCCAGCGATAACATAAAACTATCAACAAGTATGCATATAAAAATTGTCAAGAGAACTCAAAAAATATATACAATTTTGTTGCTAGGTTGTCACACATAAGGCTGAGGGCACAAGGACCTTCGCGTAGTAGACATACTATACAAATACATTTTAAAAAAAAAAAGAATACACATAAGGTAAATAACTATTATAAATATGCATTAAGTTGTAGAATACGTTGAACGAATGACAGTGCCATTAGGTCAGAGAACCGCGTTCCAACATATGTTTTATATAGCATGTCCATTTCATGGTTCAAAGAACTGTAATACGCTTGAGAACGCGGCTGAATGCAAAAACATATATTTTTGCCCATATGTTAGGGGAGCGCACTTTTTTCCAATGTATTCTATATAAGAAAATCATATATTATATATATATTTTTTATTGAATTTCACATAAACGATATGTTGCGCAAAAGGATCATTATTTGTGAGAAATTCAGGAATATGCTTCATAAATTTGTTTACCTGCGGAAATGTATTGATAAATACGGTAGTCTGACAGAGTATGTCTATTATCGAATGCAGTCGATTTACTCAAGCGAAGGGATGGGTCGTAGTTCATTTTAAGCAAAACGTGATTTATTTTGTTATTTTTTAGTATTCAGTAAATAAAAAAAAAAACTTAAAAAATTTAACTGAAAAATTATATATACTTAAAATAAAGTTTGTAGAAACATTACATCGAAATAAGTTAAATTGAACTACGATCATCTATATACTTGAAAAAATAAGAAAACATACAACCAGATGTGCCCCGTGTTCATTCACCTGAATATTTCTTGAATTTTTTAATAGCATATGTTCGCACCTAACGCAAGTACGAGTATACACAATATGCAATATGAATTATTACTTGTATGTTAAAAGTACATATATTTTACTTGACTTGATCATGAAAAGGGACAGGCTCAACTTCTACTGAAGAACAATCTGAAATGCCTTACAAAGATCTTCGATGACTAGATATTGAAAAGGATTATGATTCTAAAGGAATAATAAGAAATTAGAAGTGGTCGAAAATCCAAAAGACTGGGCCGAAGGTTGTCCCGTTTCTGGATGAGTCTCTGGGATCGTTCTAGGCACGGACGATGTGCCTTCTTGGGGGTTCTCATCGGTGTAAACCCGCTCCGACTCCAAAAGGTCCGATGTTGAGTCATCTTCGGAGATAGCCTCCCAGCACCTCATCCGCAAAAGCGACCCTTGTTTTAGGCGTTGTAAGGACTGAGGAGTCAGTTGTCTTTAATGATTATATTATTTTTCGATCTGATCAAGAAGTCAGTTCTTAACTGGCACGTCCACTTCGGCTAGCTAGTCAAGACGGCGGTCTTCTACTTTAGTCCAAAGTAACCCTTCCGTGTCGGAATCTTTAAATAAAAATTGTGAAAATAATAAAAGTATTATTATTATTAATCGGGAAAAAAACATTAATAAAATTGTTTTAATTTAATTAAAAAAAAAATAAGAATTTTATTCATTTATTTTTTATTATTTTTATTTATTTTTTAATATAAAATTTTTATTAGAGCAATTTTCTTTAAAACACGAAAATGTCCAAACTTTTACAGTGGAAATCGAAATGAAATTTACATAATTATACTAAGCTATTTTATTATTTATTCAACAAAAAAAATATTACTTTGACTACAATTTAAAAAATAGATTTATTTTTACACTGAAAAACGAAATTAAATTAACATATTGATAAAATTATATTATTAACTGTATTTTAGATTTTTTAAACTAGATAAATAAAAAAAATTAAATAATTTAAAATTTAAATTTTAGTAACAAAAAAAAATAAATTTAAAATTTAAGAACGACAAATTTTACAATGAAAATTTAAATTGAATTATAATATTTAAAAATTTGACTGCGAAATTAATTTTTTTTGTGCTATAAATGAAATTTGAATTTTTAATACTGTAATTTAAATTTTTTATTTTTAAAAACGAAATTTGTAATTTTTCAGTGTAAAATTAAAAAAACTGAATTTTTACCAAAATTTTACTGTGAAAATAGAAATTAAGTAAAATTATTAAATAGACTGCAAATTTAAAATTATATAAATTTTTACAGCGTAAACTACAATTTGAAAATAATTTTTTATAAAGCTTAAAATAATTGAATCTTTAAATTCCAATTTTAATTGAAAAAAAATTTAAAAAGGAATAAATATGCAATTAACTGTAAAAAATGAAATAATATTTTCAATAAATCAAAGTATTTTTTATTAAAAAAACAATCTTTGGATTATTATAACACAAATTGAATGTCAAAAAGTTTTATAGTGAAACTCGAAATTTTGTCGAATTCAATTATTTAATAAATTTAGGATTTTATGGACTTTTATGTTATTCAAACACTGTAAAAGATGAGATTTATAAAAATAAAGTGGTTAAATCAAAATTAGAGATTATTTAAAAAAAATAATAATTTTAATTTATTTAATTTTCCTGCAAAATTCTACAAAAACTTTTTTTTTA
This sequence comes from Bolitophila hybrida, assembly GCA_027564075.1. Classification (NCBI taxonomy): domain Eukaryota; kingdom Metazoa; phylum Arthropoda; class Insecta; order Diptera; family Mycetophilidae; genus Bolitophila; species Bolitophila hybrida. Next base: position 4,049 of record JANSTU010025027.1, read on the forward strand.
AAAGCTGATTTTTTTTATAAAACATGAACATTTTTAATTCCAATTTTAAATAAAAAAAAAATATTTAAAAAAATACTGAAAATTTGGAATTGTTGTTTTTTTATTAATAAACAATAATTATTAATAACAAGAAAAAAATTATTAATTTAGGATTAGGAAAATTTTTGATTTTTGCTGTAAAATTGAGATTTATAAATAAATATGTGGTAGCAAAACAATTTTTGAAATTTTGTCGGTAAATATAAAATTTGTTTACTTACTTACTTTTTTTTAATCAATTAATTTAGGAATTCATAAAAAACTGTAACAATCGTTTTTTCACAGTAAAATTGAAATTTGATTTTACTTTATTCGTAAACAATAATTATTAATAACAAGAATTTCAGAATTTCCTAAAAATTAAAAAAACGTGCTCCAATAAATTAAAAAAACACATTTTAACATTTTTAACTTTATATTGAATAATTTCTACAGATCTAAAATAGCAGAAGTTTGCGCCAACAACTTTAATTATTGACCCCTCTATATCCCAACCAACATTTAACTTTTAAAATTTGTTAATCTTTAGTTTTATTTGGCTTTCTGATAGCAAATAAGTTTTATTACGGTACGAATTATTGCAAATTAGTTTAGTTAGCTTTAATTCGGTTGTAATGTAGATAATTTTAAAACCAAATTGTTATTAAAGGACAAATGTTTTTTTTTAGTTTTGGTGTTTTTGCAGTAATTATTATCTGGCTAAAAATGCGTATAGGCTTTATAAAACAAGTGAACAAATATTATATCTCATCATGGCTATGATTTGGTAAGAATTCACACTTTTTAGCTTATTTGTTTTATTAGAATTTAGAGAATAAAAGCTAAGTGGCTTTTTTGATAATAAATAAAATAATTAAATAAATTAAAGTTAATTACCATTTCATTATTTTCAATAGCTTTAATTTGGCTAAAATTAAAGCCTAATTATTTTCGCTTTTATATTTACTTATATATATAGCTTATAAGCTTTTATAAAAAAAAACAACGGCAAAACATATGACTGTTGGCCAAATATTAGAACTGTCATATTTAAAAATCTATTGCATTACAGATATTGAAGAAATTTGTATTTTAAAATAATTTCGGTGTAAATCGTGTTTATAATAAATAAAAATGTACGATGATAGTTGGAAAAAGTTCAAAAGAAGTGGATCATATAGACGAAACACTGCAAAATATCGTAAATTGTTCACTGACACAAGTAGTCCGAGTCCAGCTGAAACTCCAAAGTGTTGCGAAATGATCGATATTTGGGTGAGAATCGAATATGCAGCCGGGTGCGTTGCAGACAATGAACTATACAGAAAAAACTATACCTTACAAAAGCACACACGAAAAACGGTTCTATAGCCTAGTTAATAGAGTCTGGCCTAAAATGTTTAGCTAGAACTTTATACACGAAATATAATCGCTGAACAAACTTCTGACACAAATACACACAAACTCAAGATTTTAGTAGTAAACTTATATGTTTTTTTATGATTTTGTGTAGACATTAAGATTAAGTATTCATTATTCTCTTTAAACTATTATAATTTCTATATAATAATTTAATATATTTTTACATTATTCATATATTATCATATACCGATAAAATTTAATTTTGCAGTAAGTCGAATATTGTATTAGTAACCTTGAGAAATAGAATTAAATGGATACAAATAAATTCAATTGTATAAGATTATAATTGCATAAAAAATATATTTAATTACATAGAATTTAATTTATCTTAAACGATCTTGTTTTCCGCATATAATATATAAAAACGTTACACAAAAAAATGAGTTGAAAATTAAAATTTGTCGGGTTCAGTTGTAATATTAGAATAATACAAAATCTATATAAAAATGCATTTTTCAATTCAATGCTTTAGTGGTTAGTATGTTTTTACTAACTTATTTATTATTTGACTGCTTACAAATTTTACAAAAAAAAAATCATAACAATATATACAAATATGTTTAGTTTTTTCGTTTATATTAAGTGGCTCTGATGTTGGCTTATGTATCTTATTCGGCTTATTCGGAATGCGCAGATCTTTGCTCAGATGAATATAGACCCTTGTGCGCCATAAATGAAGAAGGGCAAAAGCATACTTTTGGTAACCAATGCGAACTGGATATTAACAATTGTAATAACGACATTGGTAAAAAATTAAATATATTATTTAATCATATTAATATTACATAATACTATTTTTAATTTTTAGATGCGGAAATATTATATAGAGGAGAGTGCGAATAAATTTAATGAATCTGTGAATTGTAGAGTTGAATTTAATTTTATTTGTGGAAAATAATCGGAAATATAATAAACACTAAATAAATTTAATTTTACAATTTGCAATAGAAAATGTATATTGTTTAATTACAAATTTAAAGGTTTATTATATAATTAAGTTTATAATATATTGTGTTTTGAATATTCACACATTGACATGTTACAGTGCAAGCGAACGCTGAAGAATGTATCAGACACATTCTAATATCTTGTTGTTGAAGTACTCTTGTTTTTCATTTATAATTTAAGTTTTAGTTCAATTTTTTTATATTTTGAAAAACAGATTTTAGCAGCAAGTTATTCTGGTTACGTTTCTCTTCTTCTTTTCTAGCCTACAACCCATTGTGGGTTGGGGCCTCACGTAACAACTTTCTCTAACCGGGCCTTTTCAAATATAACGCAATCGCGTCCATCCATCTCGCCTTGGGCCTACCAGCTCTTCTTCTCCTTCTAATTCTGCAAACATCCGTTTCACAGTCTCGACACTTCCTCCCGCCAAGTCCGTCCCGTCAAGTCGATATCATCCGGATACGCCAATAACTGATTCGACTTGGTGAAGATCGTACTGCTGGGACCTCTTCTTCTAGGGCAACGTTGAAAAGTAAAGTTGCAAGAGGGTCACCTTGTCGTAACTCGTCCGCTGTCTCGAATGGTTTCGATAGTATGCCGCTGAGTCTGACGTCAGTTTTGTCAATGAGATAAGTTTCATGGGAAATCCAAACTCCGTCATGATCATCCACAACTTATCTCGAATGACGCTATAATATCCTGTTTTGAAATCAGCAAATAAATAAAAAAGCTGTTGTTGATCGGCCATACGGAATCGACATTGGTATTCCCCAATGTTTTCCTCCGCATAGGGCAACTATAGTTCCCACAATCCATTTTATCTCCTTTCTTGTATAGAGGACAAATTACGTCCTCACCTCTTCAAACCTGCACAATAAGCTCATCTAACGACAACCATACTGCTTATCCACCATATTTAAGGAAATATCCGGGCAGACCCCGGAAATTTAATATTCTTGAGCCTGACAATAACATCCTAATTTCTTGTGTTGTTGGATCAGCGATATATGACTGCGCGTGGATTGTAAAAGAGCTATAAATAAAACAAACATATTATTGAAACGCTTATAAAATAACCCCAATTATGAAAATATTTTAAATCTTTTTAGCATAAGTGTACATTTTCTTAGACTAATCAAAATTATATAAATATTTTTCACTGATTTTTCACCGACATGGTTTTGCTCGAAGGGCCCGGCTCGAACATCCACCGACACGATTAGTCGGTGAAAAATCGATGAAAAAACGGTGATGCGTTAAACGGTGAATTGTGGAGCGGGTAACCGTGAGACTGTGAAACGCGAGGCGGCGAACCGTGATCGGTGAAACATTAGGCGGCGAAACGTACCCAACCCATTAGGGCAATTTAAAGTTAGAAAAAAAAAAATCGATCTCAGTCCTTAGTAAAAAAAAACGTCAAAGTTTGTCTACTATATAAGAAATTAAAAAAAATAAGTTTGCAAGTACAAAAATACAGAATAACTGTATTTAAATATATAGACGTGCTTGCACGGGGTTGTTGGCTATGCTTAATCTCAAAGTGAGGCTTTTCCGACAACCAAAGAAGTTAGCAAAATTATTGAAAAATATCAAACTACATTTTACTTGTAAAAATCACAAAAAAATGACTGTAGTTTAAAACGTTTTAAATAAATTATGGTCGGGTTATGGTCAAAAACCCGAACTAAAAAAATCCCAAAATCCCGATTGCCAAAATTCCAAAATCCAATATCCCGAAATCCAAAAAAACCGAACTACAAAATCTCGAAAGGTTTCTGTTTCTGCCTAATCTCCTTTCATGGAGCATCTTTTAGAGATCTGCATGTAGTCGATGAACACCAGATCTGGAGAAAACGCCGGGTAGAAGTGCAAATCGAAGACTTTTTTCATGTCTTTTTTTGCGATTTCGATCTTCAAAATGCTCAACAACGCTATGTAATATTCAGTATTGATGGGTTTTCCCTTGAAAAGTCTATGAATATTATTCCTCGGGCATCCCAAAATACCGACTTTTGTGCTTTTGGACGCTTTGGTCGGATTTCATTGGTTGGTAGCAATGAAGCTGAATTCCGACACGACTCATGAGTGAAATAGTGGGTCCAGGTTTGCGCCTCGTTCGGATTGTGCCTGTAAATGGCCAAAAGGCCATGACGTTATTTTGGTGTCATAGCATGTTATCCGAAAACACAGCCAATCGTTAAAGGCCAGAACTATTGCCCCGTTGACTCGAATTTTTGAGTCAACGCCATAACAATATTCGTTATTACACACAAAAATTCAAATCTACAAATCTGAACATCAGCTGATCTTTAACCATACTAAAAATCTCAATGGGAATACCAACCCTTATGCAACCCCTATACACACCCATTCCAACACTCGCTGAGACCAAAAGCATTGCAATATGAATAGAATGAAATTTGGCAGAACTTCACAAATATTAGACAAAGCGTCGAGCATGGTGGTAATATGGAAATTGAGAATGAATATTCCGATGGGTGGTTTCAACATTGATTGGTTCAGAATTGCGGCTGCGCTGAGTATAGACTCACAAACATAAAAAATGACTGCTGGCAACAGGTGGCTGGTAAGCTGGGCATTATTGAGGTGGATGCAAGTGAGGCGTGGAATAAATGGAATGCACTTCGCAGCCATTTCAAGTAACATTTTGGTCTATTTCGAGCCAGATAGACTGGTTAAGTTACAGCTGATATAGCGAATGTGTTGTGGTCGTCCGCATTCACTTCTACATTGATTTTATTATTTTATCTATCAAATTTAAATCGTTTTAGGGAATCTTCGATTTCTTCCGATGCACGAATCGGTGCAAATCGAAAGTCACATAATGACACACTAGCACCTCAGATCTCGGAAATACTCAACATCTCGGGCATCGTCAACAATAACAATATTCAATCAATATGGGATTGAATTTAACGACATGATCATCATTGGCTCGTTGATTGTTGTGTTGTGCCATTAGATCAACACGATTGCAGCGATTCGTATTGCTGACATTCATTGCTCCAAGTTCAGTCACAAGCAAACGAAGTGGTTGTGATAAATATGTACAAATACGAGCGACAGTTTAGGTATAAGTCATAGAGGAGCGACAGCAGCCAAAACATCAATGGAATCTAAACCAGTGCACAAAATCACCCGGGCTCGTAACATTGCCCTGCTCGTCCATTAGACCGAAGGATTTTGGCGGTGCATACAATAATTTATTAGTGCTTATTAAAAAAATATGTAGCACCGCGAACGCCAAAAAAACTTTCTTTGTTTTCTCGGCATCAAGAATGTATAACCAGAAAAACCGTCGGACATGATGCCAAAGTCTCTGGGGTACTGTCAGAACGGGCAATTGGCAGAGGTTTTCTGCCTAACAACGTCACCGTTCATTAATCATCATTATTATTGGGAGTCAACGGTTTACTCGAAGGGGAAAATATCGCGCAGAACAACTGCCTCATTTGGAGTCCGACCACGTTTAAAGTCAGCATACCAATAGATGATAGTTGATTATCCTGGGGCAGAGGTGCCGTAATTATTGCTTCGATGGTATTTTTTCTCACCAAAAAGCAGTGTTTAACAAACGAAATTCTTTTTTTCCATCGTAAACAAAAACACAAAAGTTTTGTTCTACTCTTACGGGTATAACTTGAGCACACGTTGTCGGATTGTCACGAAATGATACATTTTAAAGGATGGAACTTGCGGAAAATATTGACTGATCTTGATCGGTTGTTCTCTTTATAGGAATGCCAAATCGAGAGATGTGAGCGAAACGTTCGTCTGGGACAAGAAATGTTACTGGAGATATAGTAGTTTGACGACTAACTTTTAATATCTGACAGACAATGTAGCTTCGCGTCCATTTGTTGCAATCGGAATTCATATTTGACAAACAAAACGATTCTCCAAAGAGATTCTTGTTGCCTTGAAGGTAATACTTCGAAATGATTTCGTAATAAATAGTCGCACGTTTTGGGATGATGTATCGCAATAAACAGAGACGTTGGCATTAAGAAAGAAACAAAGTTTCAGACTTAGAGATTAATCGGATGAAAGTATTTGCAGTAATTCTTCATCATTATTTTGTTACTTGGCAAGGGCTTCATAGGGGATTTGGCTTGGTACAGATATTGTGCTGACTCCAGAGAGTCATGTGTTTTCATTTTCTGATATGTGCCGGATGTCTATAGTGAACTGTCCAATATATAGTCCAAATGTCGTAGCTGTCGGGTGATGCTTTGACAGATTTTTGCTGAAAAGCGAAAACAAGTGGTTTGTGATCTGTGAACAATGTGAATACTCTTCCTTCCAACATGTGTTTACAATATTTGACAGCGGAGTAAACAGCCTGCAGCTCGCAATCATAATGTAGACTTTCTGAGTCTCTGTAAATTTCTGTGAGAAGAAACTCAAATGTTGTTACTTTTTGAAGTGTGGCTCCCATTGCTATATCTGAAGCATCAACCATGAGCATGAGCAAACATATTATTCTCGCGACGATTTCAGAACCACTTATAAAGCCAGAACTTAGACTACAATAATACTAATAATTCTTCTAAATACTCTTAAAAATATTTCTAATATAAAAAAAGAAATATTTTAAAAACAAAATATAGTAAAAACCGCTTAAGTTTAAATGATTATTAATTAAACAATTTAATGTACTCTTTGTTCAGTCTGTAGCTTAGTCAAATCAATAGCCAAACAAAAGACACCAAAAGCAATGAACCTCCAACTACATTCAATACTAAACTACACAGCAACATACCTCTGCAAAAACTTCCTGTAATGTGACACATTCCGATAATTACCTATGCACACAGTCAAACAACTCAACAAATTAAAAAATATGTCCCTTCAAATATCGCACAGACATCGATAAATAAACATTGCAAAATCCCGGCAAACAATTGACAGTACGCGCGGTGCGCACGCATTTACCATAATTACACAATCACCCGTATGCGCATAATTATGTAAATAATTGCCTCGGTGCGCACAGGTAACATCTTAGTTAAATTATATATATATTTATACATTCACAACCACAATATGTATAAATGTTTATGTCTTTTCATATGTGCTCGCGTAAATGCATCTCGTCTCCCAAGCAACGAGCTGCAAGCTAACTATACTTATAAAAAAAAATATGCATGTTTGCAAAACCAATGAATAAACAAACAATATACAATATATATTATATTTTGTGTGCATTGGAAATTTGCACTGCACTGTTGCACCTGCACACGATCTGCTCTATAGCAATATATAATATATTAACAAAAGAATAGCATGCGCCCATAATATTAATACTAAATATATATTCTTGAAACACACACGTACTCTAAATACAGAATGTGTAAATTTGCCATATCAATTGGCATCTCTCTTCACATCTCTCATTTCTGCAGAATGTGTGAAATTAAACGCGTGTTCTTTAACATGCTAATTTCAATTAGGTGAAAAACTATAGCACGGTATCGCTGAATTTCACATCCGCGAAATGTGCGTGTACCAGAGATATATCTAAAATATGTATCCATACAATATTACGACGCGTGCTCATACATCAGTGATTGATGAACGCGGTAGAACATTGGTATTAAATGTGTGTTCACATAAATTGACATGTTTGTCATAAAAACGTCACTTTGTTAGACATTATCAGCGCGTGCACGCATCAAAATGTGCGCACGGTGCAATAAATACATATATACACACTGCATATATGTATTATGTGAACGGAACGAGCTCTTACGTATATATACGTCGATTTATTCACTATTATATATCTTATATGTATATATGTTCACCAGCCATAGAAATGGAGGCGCAGACTTTAGAGTGGACGAATCATTTATATTATATGTCTCGGACATGCGAATTATAGATAAATCCGATTCAATCTGAATGCGCTGGACGAGATTGATTTGTGAACGTAGCATTTGAGTCAATTTAGTTGTATTGAGACATTCATTTATGAACATACACTATATTTTATATGGTATATATAATTCGAATAAATTGAATTTTATTTATTACTATATAGAGAATTCGATTCGATGGAAAATGTACAGAAGTGTATAGCATTGGCATTTGAAGTTAGCTCACAATAATCTACAAAGTGTTTTCAGTGAAATATGTTCTTGACTAGGGATATACTTTGTTTATAAGTAACTCATCTTTGATTTTTATAAAAAAAAAATTTGAGAGCATATTGTCAAATATCTCCCTTCCGCCTTTTTGTCTTTTGAATTTCGCGGCTATGTACAAAGCGCTACAGAGCACGTGTCAGGCTATACATCATTTGAAATGTCTTGACATAACCTACAAAACGACGCTATGCAAAAGTTATAGACGTGTAAACATGGAGTTCACTAACGCCGAAATTCGCGCTATTTTGAAGTTTTCCTTCGTTAAAG
>JANSTU010025038.1:0-12872 GCA_027564075.1 Bolitophila hybrida
TATATATATATTTATGACTACGGGGGTCATAGGCATGCTCATTTCTCGTAGACAATAAATATTCCTATCATATCATAAAAGTCATAACTAATATACGACGATCGACGAATTACTTTATACTTTTTCTCTTGTGCGTGAGTCTGTGTATATGCGCCAAAAAAAAATCGACAAGTCAAGGTCCTCTGTGGTCTGTCGGAGCACAAGGGTATACGAAGGCATAGCACGATACATTTAATTTAATTTTAAGTAAAAAATCAAGGTCCGTAAGCTGGTTATTGAAATGTGTACATCTGAGCTGACGCACAAACTTCACCTATATTCGACCATTAATAAACTTACACTTTGGCATTTAAACATATTACAAAAGACACTTAATATTTTTTGTACAGTACCTACTTATAATTTATAAAGTAGATAAACACAATTTATTCTTCTACTTATTTTACTAGACTTTTTTTTCACTCATATATATTATAATGTACATTTATTTTTACCCATAAATACTGGCCATGCCCAATGTATAGGGTAAATTAACTCTATGGCTTTGCTAGCACATACGAAATTTTCTATTACCATTTTGCATAAATTTGGATGAATTTCGTCGATGCTGCGTTATAAAATTCATATATTATATCCCAAGAAAAGAAATTAAGGCATTTCAGTACGAAACAATGAAATGCAGAAAACTGCTGTGATTACAGTTCCAAATGTGTGGTGGACATAGCAACGAGATCGGTACAATAATTAGAAAATTATATGAAACTATCAGTTCATGATATACAGGCAATTTTATGGACAAGATATTTAATTTAATGAAATGCATAAAAATCTTGAAAACAATTTACAAGATCTATAATATTCTGTTTAGATGAATTATAATTATTTATAATACAAACGGTAACGGTGGCTATTGCACTAGCTTATATGTGTACATGTGAACTGGTAGGACGCGAGACTGCGTGGTGTTTATGTTCGTAAACAACTTGGTACTTGATAATATGAAAATTGTATCTAAACCCTAAGAATTGCAACTACATATATAGAAAGAAATAAATAATTGGCACACAACCATATTTGTTTTGGCCTTCCTCTGGAATGCTTTTTCTCAAACTTTATACAATGGTTTTATGGTATTTTTGGGTTTTAGTAGATGTAATAACGATCCGTGACAATACTCAGCCACAAATACATGAACATTTTATGAAGAAAATGTTTATGCCTGTACTTATGACTGAACTCTCGGCCACTGGGTTATGTAGTAGCAACCTAGACGCCAGCGTTACCGCTTCCACTGCAAGTACCGAAATCCCCCCTATCACTGCCGATGAATATAACTAACTCCTGTCTGACTGCTGTCAACAACGATATTCTCTCGGATCATAACATTGATTCACTCCAGATTTTTTCATATTTTGTTTTTCCCAAATAAAATAACATGCTGATGGGCTTCATCAGATCCCACTTGATTTTATCTTTATACTTTTACCTCAAATCAGTACTATTTCCAATTTTCCAGACAACTGAAAAAAATCAAAAGTTATACCTATTCCAAAGAATTCCAGGTCATTTAAATGCGAAGAATTTCGAGCAATTAGTATACTTCCAAAGTAATGGAAATTTGAATGAAAGCTCAAATTGTTTCTTATATTTCAAGAAATACCTTTTGTTTAAATATCAATCGGGTTTCAGCACAAAGCATAGTACAACAACAGCGCTATTAAAAATCACATGATATAAATTATGCTGTCGATAAAGTCAGTCAGTTCAGTCATTCTCGCATTATTAGATTTTTCAAAAGCCTTTGATAATGTAAATCACAGTCGGCTTATTACTAAACTCACATTACTGATCCGCTTCTTCTAAATAATAAAATAATACCAATAATACTGTTTAAAACCTGGGTTTAATTATTAATTCATCTTTAAATTGGATTGTTCACTGCAACAAAGATTCGGCCACTACAATCTATTACTACATTACAAACTAGAATTTCCCTAATTAAATCTCTTATAATGCCTCATGCGATGTCGCACACCGGATTCATTGACCATTACGGGCTCACACGACTGGTCAGGTCATGCTAATGTGCTGTTTGTTCTGTGCTACACCTATTGGAGCTACTGTGCTCTAACACTCACAACACATCCCCGATGGTTAGAATTCTTAATTTGCCCTGACGTGACGCGATTCTAACAACTTTACAGGGCAAATGCGCATAATTTTGAGATATCTCTATGTACCGAGATCTTTCTTGCTATTTTATATTCGGAACCGTGAATCATACACTAATTGTTCTATACAGGGTGCGTGTGTATATGGTAATTGATAGCATTGATGTCCCGTTATTCCAAATGAATAACCAATTTCAGAAATAGGCTATTAATAGCAAGAGGAACCTACTGATTTAAAGTGCTACATTCGAAAAACACTTCGGTCTGCCGGCCGGGTTTAACCGGCGACCTCACATAAACCAGGCCAACGCGTTAACCCACTCGGCTATGGCTTCTAATAAATTTATCTTTACATACTTGGCTAAAGTCTTAATTGTAATTGAAAAATGTTGTTTCCGTGACATTAAAAACGATTTAAAATGATCCTATCATCTCCCACGAAAAAACATCGACCTTCTGGTATATTAATTGCAATTTATTTTTAAAATATCGGCGTACAATACTTATAATTTTGTTTCTTGATTCTTGTTGTAGATTTTTATTGTTGTTGTGTTTCTTGATCTATTGATAATAATTTTCACTGAATTATGTAATTTGACGGCATTTAAATGTTATGTGTTTTTGGTGTGTGTGTGTGTGTGTTTTTTTTATGTATTTACTGTGAATTTGGTGTGTTGTTTTTCATAACAAATTGTATAGTATTTATATATATTCGAATTTCGCAGAACATCGATAAACGAACAAATATTTTCATATAGTAGTATATTTTTACACGATTTCTATACAACATAGATATATATTTTAATAATGTTTGTATATATATATATATATATATATATGTATTTTGTTAGGTGAGTCGTACATAAAAAGCTAAACAAAAAAAACACGAAAAATCAACGAATCGAATCGAATTATATATGTACGAGTATATTGTGTGATTTGTTGTTGTGTAAATATGACAATAATTATTCTAACAATGCAAATGTATGTGTATCTTATATTTTTGGACTTTCTTCTGTTTATTTTTTTTTTTGTTTTGTTTTCTTAAGAATGGTTTTTGAGACGGTGTTTGTTGTATATGTGTGAGTGTAAGTGGCTTATATGTATATGTTCTGTATGGTGTATTATTTAAGCTAGACGAGTATAATTTATGTATATTGTAATTGAGATTGTATATTCAGAACCAATGGAAAATCGTAAAAAATATCAGTTGTTGGAATGGTTCTAGAATGGCGGCTGGCAGGGCACATTAAGTGTAACAATTTGTTTTGTTGTTTGTTTTCTTCTTCTCTGATTTACCTATTATGTATATAATGACCATATCTAATTTATGTATAATATAATTAGTTTGTTTTTTTTTTGTTTAAATATGTGGTAGCAAAATTTAACAATCACTCACTAGCTACACGGCAAGATTTTTTTGTTGTTGTTTTTTTGTTCACTATATTATAGTATAAGTGTGTATGTGTCTTTTTATATGTATGTATGTATATAGCAAAAGGAGAGATTCGAGCGCACGCACGACAATTACAACATATATCATATACAATATACATATTGCCTTTATATAATATAATTTTAGCAATAAATAATCTGGTACGTTAGGAAAATAAATGTATAGATCTGCCAAATCTGGTATTGTAACATTTGCATACAAAATTCTTAATAGAATATATAATTAATATATAGCTTTAACATAAATGCATTTATTTTTTTTTAAAATAGTAATATAATATTTTGTATGTGGGAAACTCACTGAGAAGCATATTAAATTAGGCAAGCCATGACTCATGTGGCTGATCGTATCGACCGGAATTACTCTCACTTCAAATTAGCCTGTCAATGGTTCAAAGAATTGGCAAGTAGGATTCAGAAAAGACACCCACATTGTCGAGGAGTAGCGTCAGCACAGAAAATCGCACTGATTTGTATTACCGTTAAACAAACGGAAAAGCATAATATAATTTTCGTTAATGCGCGCGTGCTGTTGCAAAGGCTCATCAAAGACGGAAAAGTATGTATAAATAGAATATCCTCCTCACGCAAATATACCCTTAATCCTCTCTGTGTAGATGGAGATTCCTTCAGTTTTACCCTATCATTATTTTATATATGTTTTTATTGTATGTGTGTGTGTGTGAATGTGTGTTTGAAGATGTATTTGGTAAATTTTAATAATTATATATAAACTATATAACTATAAATTTTCGTCGGGCGTGCATTGCGCTTGGCGGTCGGGCAATGCTGAATTCCAAGGACCACATTGAGCCTAGTCCTTGCTCAGTGCGGTCGCAACTGCTGCAAGCAAACGGAAAAAAGGATGCAATTAGAATTTCGTTTTTTATTTTCTTTACAACATCAATTCATATATTATTGTAAAATTTAAAAAAAAAAATAACATATTTAAATCAAATTAATTTGTCATTTTAAAGAAAAATGTTTTCTCCCGATTATTTTTTTTGTTATTTATATTAAAAGACAAAATTCTGACGGGTGTTGCGTTATAAGCTCAACTTACTTGTGTGTGGGGTAGATTGTGTATGTGACTTCGGTGCAAAGTTGTTTGTGTATGTGTAGGTGTGTTCTTATTTACGTAGAGCCTGTTGTTTTATCCATTTTTTTTCTTATATTATTCAGATTCATTTTATTTCTATATTAGACTTTATATATTAATTTGTCATTATTTATTTTTATAGATTCTTTCTATCTAGTTTATGTTGTACTTATTTTATTTATTGTTATTTCTTTATGAATGATCATAAGGAACATTATGCGCATATAGTTTTTGTGCATAATTAAAAATGGAGTTTAAATTTGCTTCAGTAATACTTAAGCAATTTATATTAAAGACAACCTTATTAATTATAATACAAATTGAAAATGCTCATTAATTTATGAAAATATTAAACAAAAAGTTTTCAGATATATTCTATTCCGAGGGAAAATAATAACTATGATAACTATGATAAGCATAATATATTTAATTTTCTGAAATTAATATTAAATTATAAAATGAATGTTCTAATATGCTGATGAATATTTTAAATTTTCTAATTTAAATGATAATTATAAATAATAATAATAATTTCAAGGAGAATACGACTTTGCGCTTGGAATTGGTTGACTTTCCAGCGGATTTTCATACCTCGCACTTTTGTGAACTATATTCAATTATATTCAATATTCAACGGATCCACTGACTTTTGAGCATTGATTTTTATACAAGGGACTTTCATTCCGCGGTCTATCGTACATTTAATGAAGATTAATTACGTGGAATATAAAACAATATAATTAGGAACAGTATGCGTAATGTAGGCCCAATAAATGTGTACAAAAATCTGTGGCAGCGCTGCAAACCGACCGGGAATAAAAACCAAAAAAGCTGGCCAATTTGGCGACCGAATTTAAAAAAAATCGAATACATGATATTTTTAGCTTATAGCTTTTGGTAAAATATGAAAATGTATCTCCAGCTGACAACTATTGAATATAGATATATGTTTTTCATCAAATCGCGGGCAACGCCTGGTTGTGATTTGTAAAATTGTGACATTTTTTAAAATGCCATTTCAGCTCTTCTAAATTCTCGCCATTATTTACTATGAAAAACCGGCTTAAGCCGTCAGCCGCCGGCCGCCGTCGCGAGGTGATAGACACATTTTGTTTAGAACATTCCTCAGGATTCGGCCTTGTCTGAATAATTCTGAAGTTTTTGAGTCTGTCAGATACATATTCTCTGGTAGAAAACATGTTTAAACATACAAACATACACATATTTTTAACTTATATTTATATTTTTATCTTAACAAAATATAAAGTATATAAGTAAAGTATAGTCTATAAAAGGAACGCAACGCAACAAAACACTCATTATTTGAGTAACGCGATAGGTGTAGAGACATCTAAAATCTCAATTTAGACCTTTTTTGAAAATTGTGTACACACTTTTCTCAAAAAAATAACACACATTCTTAAAATCCTAAACACCCAAAAAGGTGTATAACAATACATTTTACCACGTTTTTCATAAAATCGTGTTGCAAAAGATATAAAATGTCTGAAATGAAAATATTTTGATTCTATAATATGAATTGTTAGGCTGCAATAAATGTATGTGTTAAGTTTAAAATGTAGCAAAAAGGACACAGCAGAGGGATCCGCAAATTATTCTACAAATGACACGGCTTCGGACTGTCCCGTTATATTTATACGTACATTCTATAAATTATAGATTAGGTGAAATTTGTTTTATTTGCTATGGACTTGAATGTGGAATCAGTCCCGGGAACAAAATAAAATATTAAAAAAAACAGAAGAAAATATCAACATTTTCTTTTATTTTTTGAAATAATCTAGGGGAGAGTTTTTACATTTATTTAAACTTTTATGAGATAGTCTTGTTTCGAACATAGCGTCGAGAATGTTAGAGTGACACTTTTTTGGTTTGTAAGATGGACATTTTTTTTTTTTTGATCATAGATAGCATTCTGAGACTATTTTACTTCTGCCCGAATTGCGATTCAGATGACTAATAAGTCAGCATCCATCAATTTTAATCATTTTTTGCTTCTTTATTCAATTTCTTCAATAAAATATCATGCATTTTGTTGATATTGAATTTATTTACTTTTCAGCTATCGTAAATGCCCACATTTTTTCCCCTATTTTTTTTTTTCAAATCGTCATACATTTTTAGTTTCTTAACTAGGGCTGGACGATTTATTGATTTTTTTATTTCGTGCACATTTCACAACCTTACAGCCCAAAATTTACATGCCACAAAATCGATACAGCAAATGTCGAAACATTTGAGTGTAATTAACATAAATATTACTTGCAAACTCATGTGACATTATTGGGGTAGATATTTTGCACCAAATGTTTTGAATATTTTAAATTGTAATAACACCGGTTTCGATGTTTTCTATTTTTTGGTTGTATTTAATATTTTATTTTTTTATTATTTATAAAAAATAAAAATTCGAAAGTTTTTTGTTTCGATTTTTAGATTTTATTACTTTTTTCCAATATAATCAATTTTTTAATTTCGAATAACACTTGTTTCAATGTTTTCGATTTTTTTTGGTTATATTTAATATAGTTTCGATTTTTCTATTTTTGAATTTAATAAAAAATCGAGAAAAAAATATGAAACTTTCGATTTTTTTAATGTTTTAAAATGGTTACGAATTTAGCTCTAACCACATAAATTATTAATGAATCAAAAACATACACTGCAAAATGTAATTCATTCCAAAATAATCAAAATTGCCAAATTTATTTCTGCACAGGTAACAATTATTAAAATCTTACAAAATAATTCAAATGTGAACTGTAAAAGTTACAAAATTGAACTCCAAGCTCGTTGAAAATAGTACCCTAATGGCCAAACCTTTTGAATCACGCTTAGGTAAAACAACCCTTAGAATGGAGGGTCGCGGAAACGTACACTTAGATTTCCATATCGACCTTGGTGTTTGTTTTTATAACATTTACTGTGTATTTTTAAATTATGCATTATGCATTTTTGCATTTTCTGTCATTTTTTTTTGCTTTTTTGGTGAGCAATATTTTTTTTGGTGTGATTTAATTTAATTTGAGGTGTGCATTTTTTTATTAGCGTAAAATTTGTAACATTTTAAAAATATAAATAATATCAAATATAACCAAAAAATCGATAAACTATTAAACTTTCGATATTATAAAAAAAACGAAATTATATTAAATATTTTTCGATTATATTCAGAAATTGAAAAACCAAATCAAAAAATATTAAACTTTCGATATTTTTAATTATTTTATAGAAAAATCGAAATTATATGAAATATAACCAAAAACTCGTAAACAAATAAAAATATATAAAATATTTTGATTGTATTAAAGTATAGAAAAAAATTAAATTATAATAAATATAGCCTAATAATCGAAAAAGGAACCAAGAACTATTTAAAAAAAATCAAAAACCGAAACAAAAAATATTTATTATTCGATTTGTTCATTATATTAAAATAGTATCGAAATTAAAATAAATAAAACCTAAAAATCCAAAAATCGTATTTCATATATTTTGAAAATAGAAAATATGAAATTAAAATCTAAAGTAATTATTTTTTTTTTTTGAAAAATCGAGGCATTTTTTTACTGAATCTATTCTTTTAGAAACGACCAGCCATATTCTTGACTTATTATAACGCGCATTTGGAAGTTTAAGCTATAAGCAAAAAGGCTAAAGGTGACCTCTCACAAGCATATCCCTTAAATGTAATATAACTCAATAAAAATATTTAAAAAATGTTTTTTCCAAAGCCATGACTAATTCTGAAAATTGGAAAAAAAAACTTTTTAATTTTATAAAAATCAGCCTCTGAAGAGAAGAACTTTTTATGAAAGATATTTTTGTTAGAAATTAGGAACATCTATTTAATTTCCCGGTGTCCAATGATTACCTTTACTAAGACGATGGAGCTCCGATAAAAACTCGTTAAAATCAATCGTCAAATAAGCGGCAGGGGTGCAGAGTGTTACAAAAGAAATTAGTATAACCCAAGAACTGTAACACTAAAATTTGAAGCTTATTTATGCAAAAATGTTGGAATGATTTGTAATAATGACTAAAGTATATAGTACTGAATCCTGATATTTTTTTAAAGTTATGCTTAAAATTCAGAAAACAAAAATGCACTATAAAAGTAGGCCCAAATATCTATCTGCACGATCTGAGTGATTTGGATATATAATTGAAAACTTTTAATGTCAAACAAGGTTACTATATATGTATATATATATTTTAAAAAAAGGAAGTAGTTTTTATTGAAAGTCTTAACACTATCTATGAACCAGATAGTTTTTGTTTAAGTTTGATCGATAACCCATTTATAAGTTTAAGATTTAATCCATTTTTTAAGACAGATAAATCGTGTCAAATTTCAATAATGATTAATTTGTCAGGATATTTCAATCTATTGTCGATCATGCCCTGTGGTTCCGACTACACCAAGTCCCTCACTCAATATAGCTTTCTTAAATCGACGGCACCGAAGCATCGACAACAGTTCAGTTTACCTGAACAGATAAGGATATATCTACATCCTTACCAGCTATGCAGGCTGGAACCTACCCATTTCCAGGAGGTACAGCTAAGACTATATATATCGTCTCTTATCAGCTAAGCAGGATGGCTCCTCGCTAGGTTGTACAGTTTATACTGTTCAGAACTATTTTAAATTTAAACAATAGCATCCGTATCTATGATCCTCAACTTAGACAGGCAGTTATTACTTTCTTATCACCCGCGGATATAGCTTTTTGAGGCACTACGTCTCCACGTTTGCCTTACTAGACGGAACTGTAGAACCGTTTAATTACACCAAAGTGTAATCTGGATTTTCTTCCTAATATATCATGAAGTTAAGATTTAATTCACTGGGCGTTTTAATTCTCCAAAATGCACTCCATCTTTCGAAGGACAAGCAGAACAGTGGGAAATCTGAGAACTTGGTTTCGAAACTACTGGCCATTAACCGAAGTGTAGGGACGATCGCCAAAGCTTTGTTCCTGGCAGGAACTCTGTACTTTAGTATTTGAGCAGAAGTACTACCCAGGTACAGAGCTGTTTTCTCGTTTCCAAACTGCCAATGGAATTTGAATCGCAGTTTGGAGTAAGAAACAGAGCTGTAGATTGTATTAGGTGAGAAAAAAATTACAGAGATTGTATAAATTGTTCAGCCGGCTGTAATCAATTGATCGCCATAAAATTAAACAGACAATTCATGCATTCATCAGTAGTTTTATCTCGATAAACACAAAAACCCAGAAAGTATGCATATTTTCGAATTTTTCGAAGGCACATTTCTCAAACTAGAATTAAATGCTATATACAATTTTATGCTACTAAATAATCAACTTTGCTTATCGATCAAATGATTGATAGAAATACATGTATAAAGATGAAAATGTAATGATACATCTAATACATCTAAACATAATTGTTTGTTTGTCTTTTTCTTTCAAAATAATGATTAAATTATAATACTTAGATGTATCTGAGACTGCGTTCAAGGTCTATCTATATAATCACTAAAAATCAAGATGTTTCTATATATCTTAAGATTCGTATTATTTAAGTATACAATTATAAATAATAAAATAATTAATTATAATTATAAATTATAAACTACAAATTAAGGCTTTCTCGTGTGTTCTAGCTAGAACAAAGACGCGTGTGTCTTTCTAGAGTTCAAATTGTGAAAGTGTATACTGTATATGAGTTTATGTAGACTAGGTATATGAATGAGCGAGTTGAGTATATGCATCACATTTATATAATTAATTAATTAGAATATTTATTAAACAATCTACTGAATTTCATGTCTTGCAAATTTAAATATATTTTATATATTAACGCGCGATTGCTTTTTTTGTTTATCATTAGGCTAAATTTAGAACAATAATCTCTTCAGAAAAGGCTATATAAATAATTTTATAAATAAATGGTGTCAAAAATAAGGAACACTTAAACATTTTCCTCCTTTGTACCACCCCAGAAACGGTCGAAGCGATCGCGCGCCTTCTCGAGCACATCTGAGGCCAACGATCGATTACCTGCTGCTGGTGAATTGATTTCAGGATCAAAGGTGGGATCGTCCAGACAGCGTAACGTTGAGCCGGGCACCGGTTTTACATAGCGTGAATCGGTCATGCTTACAATGGTCTCAGCTGACGGTGGAACCGGTGATTCGGTTGTCTCCGACTTGTCCAATAGCTCCTTCTCAGTGTTCCATGCTATAAAAATTAAAATAATCGTACATTTCGGAATGATTAATTGTGAATAGCGTGCATCGATACAAACCTAGAATTTTTGCAGGCTCAGCGAGCTCTGGTGGAGCCGACATTGGTGGAGCCGGAGACGGACGGTCACCCGGAGTCGATGCCTTGAATTCACTCTGTGGCCGAATAATCGGTTCACCTATAAAATACAGAAAAAATCGTTAACAACAGAAAATCAGTAATTCAAATAATTGCAAATACTTTAACTACCTAACATACCGTTTCGCACGTTCTGAGTCACCGTAAACGTTTTACCGGTATCCAGTGGTACTGTCCAATTCACCGGATCCGGTGAACGCATTATAATCTGCTCCGGGGACTTGACGCGTGTCGGTTCCGGTGGTGATTTCACTATGTGCTCGATGATCTCGTGCACTGGCAATGGACTAGCTGAGGAGACGGAGTTGCCGCCGTCTTTATCGGTGGTATCTTCGTCGGCTGCGCACGTGAGCAAATTACACAGAAGCAGGGGTGAGAAGAAGAGAAAATGAAAAAAAAGAAATAAACTATTAAATCAATTTTTTCCGATATGGGATGTCACTCGGAAAAGAGTCGCTTTGATAGGATGTGTACTCTGTCTTGTCCACGAAAGGTGAACAACAACAGAACTCTACGATCACGGACACTTAAAGCTTTTACAGTTTTACAGGTAGTATAATAAAATGTGTGTGTAATATAGACATTATCTAGTTTCACAAGACTCATGCAGTTTATGAAGGTATGGTAGTTTGTATGTATGATGGTTGTTTTATTATAACTAACTAAAGGAGAAAAGCGCTGTTTTTTTTCTGGATATTTAGTGATTTTATAGGATTTTATAAGAGATTAGGTTTACTTATGCATTTTAAAAATTAGACTCTATACCCTTTATAGTTCTCGAAATTTTCCCTATTTATAGGAGTTTATGGTTATTGGTACCAAATTAAAGCTAAAACATCTTCACTTTGAAAAAAATCTTAACTTTATAAATACTATTAACACTAAACCTACCACGTCGGGTCATTTTTTTCATATTTTCAGAATATTTTCTTAATAAAACATTATCATATATATTTATATATTTTGTTAGTTATCAAGTGAAGACGAGAATCATTTGAATATACGAAGAAGACAAAAGAATAAAAGAGTTTTATAGAGTTCAGAAAGTGAAAACAATTTGGCAAGAATTAGAAGAAGGCTCAACACCTGGACGAATAAAATCACGACGAGCCTTGACTACAAACACCGGACACGAGTTGGATTTTGGAACGTTCGTACAATGTTTGCGGATGAGCGACGCGAGCAAGTTATGGACGAGATAAGGCGGTAAAAACTGCACGTTCTTGAGAGGGTGTTGGGATTGCTTTATCTCGCCAAGCCAAAGCTAGCTTGATTTCATGGTCCCCTGTTTCGGGGAAGATCATGACAGCTAGACTGAGAACGAAGATACGTAACGTCACGATTGTCTAATGCAACGTGCCTCACGTCAAAACAGGAGTTCTACGAAAAATCTCTCGGCGTCATTCCCCGCGCTGACATAATTAACACTGTTGGTGATTTTAACGTCAAGATCGGGTCTAACAAGCTGAGGGAAATGAATGAAAAAAATTATATTAAGTATTTTTAAATTAAAGCAATATTTTTTTTATTTTAAATAAGTTTTTACCTTTTAAGAACCGAAACAACTTATTAAGAATACAAAACTAGGAAGAAAAACTTCATTTGTTTTTATACGAGTTAAAAATATATAAATTAACATATTATCTTATCCTAATAAAAACAAATGCCTCCATTTGTATTCTAATTCATAGAACATATGGTGGATATTTATAATTTGTTATTTAGTCGAATTTATTACAAAATAGTCATTAGTATTTCTAATTAATTTCTTTG
>JANSTU010025049.1:0-12872 GCA_027564075.1 Bolitophila hybrida
GACATCAAAACTAATTCGCAACGAGAACTGAAGGCCATCCCGGAATATAGCTTTAAAAAGTGTTTCGATGATTGGATCGTTCGTTGGAAGAAGTGTATTGCCTCAGAAGGGGCCTATTTTGAAGGGTATATAATAAATTTGGATGATTGATAAGTTGTAAGTTGTTGAATGTATTTTTATTTTATTAGTATCACTCGAATAATGGACTCTGGAGAATGGAAAATGACGGTGGTTGAAACTTTACTTTTATCATTATTCAGATGGGTATTCCAGAGTTCACTTTGTGGCACTTGAACGTGTTTCAGGATCTTTTGTTTCGATTATTAGGGCAGACGAGAGTTGGCGATCTTCGTTTTATCAGTTATCCGAGGGTGACAAGAAAGCACTGCCAATTAATGCCCATCTAGGTTTTGCGGAATTGTATAAACCTTAAGTTCGTTATATATAATTGTATTCGCATCCGTTGATGGTGTACACTTTTAAAAGATGCGAAATTTCGAAGATGGTACTTTTTACGAAAAGTACTATTTTTTTAAACTATCAATATATATCATCTTTAAGTACATACATTGAACACCTTTTAGTAATTTTTGTTTTGAAATATATTGTATACTTTTGTTACAAATGACACAAAATTGTGTTTTGCGGTGATCAAAAAAATAAAAACTGTGGTTTTAAGGCTATAAAAGGGCAATTTTGAAAATAAAAACCGAACGATTAAACACTACAATTTAAGCCCATATTGTAGCTCTTCCACAGACGATCCTGCTTCCAAAATTGCAATTTGCTGTTGCATTCTCATAATTTAATCTTCCCTCACGAGTGCTCTCGGCAGCACGTCGATTTTGTCCACATATGTGTGCGCATTGTGA
Organism: Bolitophila hybrida; assembly: GCA_027564075.1. Classification (NCBI taxonomy): domain Eukaryota; kingdom Metazoa; phylum Arthropoda; class Insecta; order Diptera; family Mycetophilidae; genus Bolitophila; species Bolitophila hybrida. The sequence continues at coordinate 873 of JANSTU010025049.1, forward strand.
GCACAATTTACTCCGATGACGTTTAGGAACAATAAAAGTTACTTGGATCCTTCGTTGAAAAGTGGGTCTAATGGCTTTCAAAACATTTGTTAGTAGTGTCTTCTAATCATGCTTTGAAGCATCGTTTATAGCATGTCACTGTGACAAGTATCCACTAACGAGGACTGAATACATCTCAGGTTTATTTTCGTCACCAATATATTTGGCGAGAAGAATTCACTGCCAAGGAGTGAATTTTTGTCACAAATCACAATAACCAATGAAAAGGATTTAAAACTAAACACAATTTGAGTATTTCATGTTATTGTTGTTGTAAAGGCATTTAGTGACCATAATTCACACCTCTGCTGTGCATTTTTGTCACGAAATAATTTGGTGACAAAAATTCACTCCTCTACTTGAGAGAAATTCACTTGACAAAAATTCAACCCAATTCAAATCTTTAAATCGTTTTTCCCACAGCTCGTGATTTCAAAGACGGTGCACCTTATAACTTCAAAACTGCTGCAAAAAAGTTTGAAGTTGAAGTTTTGAACAATAGTTCTGTACATATTTTTTTTAATTACATACTGTTTTTTATTTTACTATAACATATTTTCCGATTTTCTTTTGCAAAAATCGCGTTTTTCGCCTCAAAGTGTTCCCAAAAAGTGAAAAATTGAAATTTTGGAAAAACCCTTCCCGTGTTATCTGGGGAAAGCGATTATTTAATTTGATTTTTTGATTTAAAACGTTCCAGCATCGAGTTATGAGAAGCACCGCAATCCTCCTTTTCTTCGAGACGCTTCCATATTTTATCATTTTTATTCATACAAATATTTCACATTATTCTTCGAAGGTTATACTTTAATTGGTTGTAATAATTAGATTGTGACTGTGTGACTTCGGTAAAATTCGGTAAAATTTCGGCAAACTTTGTGTAATTTGTGTAAACCAACATGCGCATTTCGGCCTCTTCACTACACTCGTCAAAAAAGTGAGCATAACTTTGCCAAAAACGGTCCTAAAAATTAAAATAAAAAAGAATAGTAGAGTTTTAAGTATCTAGAATAAGAAACAACTATCTATTTGAGCATATTTATTTAATTTTTTTATGACCGTTTTTAGCACAGTTTTTCATTTGAAAATACACTTTTTTATGTTTTTGCGCTAATTTTTTTGACGAGTGTAAAACATAAATAATTTTAGAGTTTTCCCGTCATATAAATATAAGATTTTTAATTAATCTATTAAATGTGGAGCTGGTGAAAAGTTCATTTTCGAGAATGGTTTACAACAAGGAGCTTTTAGACCTCAGGGAAAGTTTTGTTTGTATTTCGAGGTTTATAGAGGCAATGCAGACATAGTTGCACTGGACGCCTGAAAATTCCTGAACCTGCCACGGTTTGAAAGAGGTAATATTTACATGACGATGACCCGGATGAAGCAGAGCTGGTAAAATTGCTGCATTTTTTGTATTGACAACTTCAGCGTGTCTTCCAATCCTTATACATCTAAACTACTAAAATGTTCATCATGATTGATAATGAAATAAATAAAAATAATTTTATTTGATTCATATTAAAATTATGTTTCATACAAATTCTATTTTTTTGTAAATATTGTGTTTACACTAAAATCTCTTAAAAATATACATATTTTGCAGAATCAATCAAATCAAAATGTATCCTGAGATTGATCCACCCGAATGTGACCTCCACGCACGATCACCAGCTCTCGCACAATCTGAAAAGTGGACCGAATAAACTGAAGAGCCCAAAAAATGCGTTACGAAACTATTTGCTATTGGTCACTGATATTCTCGTTCAACAGGTTTTGCACACGCATTGACGCCAAAAAAACAACATTGGCGCGCATAAATGTAAGTGTGTGTTTTTTTTTTTTTGGTATACCTTTATAATATCAATTCTAAGTAAGTATCAAATCAAATTTTAATGATTAGGGCCTAGCCAAAGATGCCGACGCAAACAAAAAAACACGCACACGGAAAAAACACATTTTGTATTAAGCATATACAAACAACATTGATTTTATCTATTCATTACACAGATTCTAAAGTCAACGACTAACGCGCCTATTACATCACGATGCGCGACAATAATATCTGTTGGACAGGCAGGCATCAGCAATAACAATTATGCGCGGCTATTTATTTCGATAATAAAAATGAAACCAAAATGCGGCCAAACGGCAAAATGTTCAGAATAACAAATGCGCACACGCACAATATTTTCCACCATAATTTAATATTAAAATTCGTATAGGTACAAGCACGTCGTATGTCTTGTACTTCACAGTAATCGCGTAAGTTCTGGATGTGCCTTTAAAGGTTTCTTCGTTTTTTTAATTTAAATTTCGGTAATGGCAAGCGGACCACAAACATTAGAGAGCTTTTGTATAATTTGCGTGTGATGGGAACATTCTGGGAACTTGTTGTTTGTCATGTATTTTTGTTTGTGTCTACATTTCAGTCGCCGATACTCGGCAAGAATATTAATTCTTTTTTGTTGGGAATTATATCCAATTTTCATTTTCATTAGCATATTTGCAGCTTTTATACTTAATTTTATGAAAAAATTGAATACAACGTAAAGATTCTATAATAATTAATGATTCTCTGTCCGTTAATAAGAAAATAAATCTAAATTCAGTTTAGGCGTTTAGGTTACATAATCGAATATAAAAATTATGCGCCCGATCATGGTTTTGGTTTTTATTGCCCTCGACTTTATCGAAGAGTTCGATGAAAAATAAAAAAAAAACTTAATGTAGACTAAAATGGTTTCAAATGTTTTTTGTTTAAACAGATTTTTTTTGATAATTTTCTATCGATTCTTTATACATGAATCATATCGACCGATACCATGGACTTGAAAAAGTGTCGTATCAAGTGTCATGATAAAAGTCATTCAATGATCATTATTGTATTGGTCAAATAAAACCATTTAAAACGTATTTCTTAAATGCATTTTAGATTTACTTATAACAAAACGGTAGCCTTTAAACATTTGAAAAACCACTTTCCATTCAATTAAAAACTATGCACCCACAACGAGTCATCGGACCACACTTCTTCGTTCAAACATTATGCCGGTAACGTTGTTACGGTGCGAACGTTAAACGTTATTGTGGCATGACAACAAACTTGTTATGGCCTGAATTAGATGATATGGACTTGGACAATATGTGGTTTCAACAGGCGAAGCCATTATACAGCGCATTAAACAATGTCCTTATTGCAAACGAAGTTCCTAGGACGTATTATCTCACGAACGCCGCCGAGATATTTCAGTAAATTCAAAGAAAGCAACACACTATCATACAATTGTTAAATGTTAAATCATCAAAAAGTGTGTGCTTAAGACGAGCAGCAGTTTTTGACTCACATAATCGTTTTCGGATTTGGTCAAAAGTAAGGATTACGCACGATTTGTTCTATACATTATTTAAAAGATGATCAAAAATAAAATCCAAAGAAAAGACAACCACAACTTCATAAAATCTATTGTAAGTGGAGACGTGTTGCTTTCAATAAGATCCCGAAATAAATAATTTCTTGGAAGTCACTCGAAGAACAGAAAACCCACAAAGTGGCATCAAACTAACTTGAAGTTTTACGTCATTTGGTTGCAAGAATTCAACGTGTGCGACCAAAACACAATGGTCAGAATGTAGATAGCAGCAAAGCAACTGACAACTGAAGGCTGTACCCGGTCGAGAACATTTATTTTCCACGTGTTTGTATCACTTTTATGTCTTTATAAGAATTATATAGGTGCGGAACATGAGTACATTGAATCCAATAAAAAATGTTTTGAATTAAAATTGTTTTTTTTTGGTTTTCTAAAGAAAGTCTAGGTGAAAAATAATATTTTAAATTTATTTATAGGTTATTAAAATACTTTGTTTCCACCAAACGTCATTATATCACAAAGAAACTTCCGAAGGAGTTTATAATTAATTTAAGTCAAATATGCGCCGTTTTGTTCGATGACTAGTTCCCAACGAGATGCCAACTTCATAATGGCCCTTTTATAGAAGCTCGCTTCTCTATTGGCAAAAAACTCGGAAAGACAATTTTCACTTTTGTGGCCAACTTCCGACTACCAAGCTCGTTCGCCATGGACAGAAACAGGTCGTAATCACATGGTGCCTGGTCCGTACTATACGGTGGATGCAAAAGAACCTCCCATCCGAGCTCCTGGAGCTTCTGGCGCGTCACCAAAGATGTGTGTGGCCTGGCGTTGTCCTGATGGAAGACAATTCGGCCTCTGTTGATCAAAGATGGCCTCTTCTGCATGAGTGCTGCCTTCAAGCGGTCCAGTTGTTGGCAGTACAGGTCCGATTTGAGCGTTTGGCCATAGGGGAGCAGCTCATTCCCTGCCAATCCCACCAAACATACAGCAGAACCTTCCTGGCCGTCAACGAAAACGTTGTGCGGTGGAAATAAAAACTGTATCGGGTCCATAAACTGTACAAATTTTATTGGCGACACCTAGCGAAAATGCCGCAAGACTTTTTTGACACTCTTTTATAAGGCTCATTACCTACCTTTTGTAAAGAATTTTGTAAATAAATGAAATGAAAGTCCCTGTTAGATATTGTAAAACATTTGAATGACCTCATGTCTAGCTTTTTACGATACGAAACAACGCACACTTCGTTTTCGTTGATTTCTCGTTATATTCTCTCGATACTGCGTGTCTAATTATTCATACTTATAACTCTCTGTAATTCTGCAATTATATCACCGAGTCGTATTGCCTGACATTGCGCAGACGTTACCCTGCGGGCATTTTACTTGTATAAAAAAATGTTACAACAGACAACAACAACAACAAGAAAAACGTGCGACGACAGGGAGGGATGAACATTTGTATATAGCCATAGCATCTGTTGTCGCATTAATATTATTTTATGTACGTTGTGACTACTATATACACACACAAAAAAGGCCAATGCATTGACCTACGCAATATTTCTCAAAGACTCTGAAAAAGCTGTATTTCCTATATTCCATATTAATGTTGTATTCGGTTTGATTGTTGTATTATGGTGTCCCTACTACGTAAATAAGTCGACCGGTGGTGGCGCAGCGATGCGGTGGTGGTGGTGGTTTTTGGTTGGCATCACGATGCGTAAGCTTGATCAACGACAGTTGCATACGCGCGTGTCTTGTAAACGGTATGTTTTATATACAATCGAGAGTGAACAAATACAACTATGCAGTTATGCAGTTCATTCGCCTTCAACATCAACAAATATTACAATTAAATCCTTTAAGTAAGGCGATTCGATTGCAGTTTATACAACATATAGATGATATTTATTCATTTGGTGTGCGCGCGCATTCCGATATTTTGTCGTTGGAAATCATAAGGAAAAACCGGCTAAAAATAGCAACAAGTAATAAAATAAAAAGTGTATAGATATATAAATATGCGCGAAAAGAAGTTTTAAACGTATACGGTTCGTTGACCACATCGATTGAACTCACGCACACTGTGCTCGATCACGGTTGATCAACAATTACAGCAGCAAATAAAGTAAGAACACATAAAAATCAGTTTCGCGCAATGTATATATATTTGCGTGTGTGTATGTGTGTGTGTTCTACGAGTCTAATTAATTAACAAACCCCTACCATATCGGGTGCCACAAATGTTTGTACTGTGTCAGTGTGTATGGTTGTGTTTATGTATATTTTTATGCTGGACTGTCTCCGGAACCAGTTTATGCTCACTGGCAATGTCTGTTTTATGTTATTTTGCTTGTTTTCGTATTTTCGTTTCAGTTTGAACATTTTTATTCTTCATTCGATGGCTTACGCATTTCTTTCGAGCAACAACACCAATATATTGTATATGTTTATGTTCTGGAACTTGCATACTCACACACACACCAACACATGCATATATATATATATGTTGGCACACACTCACACTTACCGGCACCAACGCGGCACGGCAGAGCCCTGTGAAAATAGAGGGACGCAGTCGTGCACAGTGAATGCTTGCAATTATGAAATATATCCTTTGTTATGTTGCATCACATACACACACACACACACAAGCACATAATAATACAAGAAATAAACCGTCTTCAAAAGGTCGCTTTTTCTGTATAAATGAATGCCATTCCCATACAGAAAACATACACACCAAAATACATGCATATTCTGTATATTGAATACATATATACATATAATGTTCTATGTGTGTGTATATGTTTGAAAAGGGCAATACATATATGTACATCGTTAAATGTCGGTCGGTCGGTTGATCGGGATTTCTTTGAGCAACACCCGAAGGGTGTTTTCCATTACGAACAAAACTGTTTGCGCACCTAGGGTGGATCAGCTTACCCGTTTTCTTCTCAGTATGTATTTCTGTATATTATATGTAAAAAAATGTTTCTTCTCCGCGCATTCTTTATTATGCTAATGCCAAGATGCGTTGTGAGTTAATCGGTTGATATCAGTTTTCACACATTTAAAGATCATATTTCCAATAATAATTACTTCAACTTTATGTATGAGTGTGCAGGTATTATTATTTCGCGCCAAAAGTATTTTTTACTCAGTTTTTTTTTTTTAAAACATAAAATATCTAAATTCTTTTTGTTTTTTTCAGGCGTGAAATTTGTCTTGAGTTACATCAGCAAAACCACCGAAATTAACCGAAACGGTTAATCTTTTATTTGGTGGACACATACAATGTCCAGATACTACCAAAGTCAATACAAATCACAAAATGTCCAACGGTCTCAGCAACGCGTATCCACTGGCGGCAGTAGTGAAAAACAATCTACCTGTGATGGCAGACATAGACGAGGAGATGGTGGAAATAATACGATCGGTAACAGCCTTGGTCCTAATGTGGCTCAGACTCCGACGAAGATGAGCTCGCACTTACTAGACCATGGCTACGGTGCCACACCGCAGCCCCAGTATCAGCCTGAAGCTGTCAAACTACAACCAAAGGCATCCGATGCTTGTATCACTAATTACTATAAGGTAAGTCATAACTATTGATTTACCGATTTTTAGATTTAAAAAAAAAACAAACCATTTTTTTTCTCAGGCAGTTAAACGTCGTATGAACTTGACACCTCCTCCGCAGAGTATGTCACCGACGCCGCCCAAACAATCGAAACAATCTTCGTCCTCGTCATCGGCTAGCAAGTCGTCAAGTTCTAGTAAAAAACGTTTTTCGGAGGGCACCAGGTTTGTAAACAATTTAAAAAGTAACGCTTGAATGACAACATTTCAATTTAAATTACACAATTATTAATTACTTAATTACATCAGATTACTGTCGAAAAGATTACGAGAAATTTAGCTGCTGAAGATTACGAAAAGATTATTCCATTGGCTAATTTTCTAAATTATCAACACTCACTTATGCGAAATAATGTTCTGTGCATTATTTAATTTATGGACTTTTTATTATCTAAATTTTTAAATGTCAACAAACGTCAAAGATGTTAACATCTTTACACTAATTTATTCCTCGATAATTTATCTGGAGAGACTGAATACTGTATTTTTTAATACATTTTTATTTGTCTGAACAACTGTTATATATTTGCTTCAGTATTTATTTATCCATTATTATAAATTTGTTTCGGTTGTGGCAAAATATACTCAAAATCATCGTGAATATGTACATATTTTTGTTTCTATAAATCAAATATATTTCAACTACTTCATTCAATACAATCTCTATCTTTATCTGATTTTACATGATTATTTATTAACCTTGATAGCATATAAACATGCTGTCGATATTTGTCGTATTTTGAAGTCTTTTGCTAAGAGAATAACACACTACTACTATATTTTAGCTTGATCGAAGGCTTCTTGATATAGCTTCGTCCAAACCCATTCAACATCCTTTTTCAACAGTTCGTCTAATGGCACCCATTACGATACGATTGTAGGTGCAATTTCGTTCGGAAAAGGCATGTGTTGAAAATCTGCACAAACTCTTAAATGCGCGGATGTATATTTGAATCGCAACTAATGGCGCTGTCCATTTTATATCGACGTGAGATATGACTATTGATTTTCAGTTTCTTGCGCCCTTATTCCAACACAGCCATAACTGCTAATTGTACGGTCGGCGAGGACAGAAAACTGCTCGAGCAAATTTAATTGACCTTATACCTTGGTACATAAATGATCTAAAAAGTGAGATTGGATTTCGTGAACTATGTTCTTCGATGAATAAGTGGGAATTGTAGTTTTTTTGTTGCAAATTGAATTTTTGGGCTGATCCTTGTATCATTTATTTAGTCTTCCATTTTTAGAAGTATCTTATAGTGTTTTTTGCATTTATGATGCAAACTGGGGTATTTCGTTTAACTAAATTGTCGATCCCATGATGCCAGACAGAATCGAATGCCTTTTCGGAGAACCTGGTGACAAATTGAGTGTTGTTTCCGTGTTTTGGGGCAGTACCTCTGCGCTTTCGAAGTGAGAACTAAGCCAGGCATTTATTTAATATCAGGAGTACGTTAAATAAAGAGTCCGAGCCCGTGTAGGAGATGATAGGCTGTGAGCGCTCTCCGGATACGGCAGTCTTGATTGAACTTGTAGTCAAAGCTCAAAATGCTGATTTGAATAGACAATCAGCGATACATTCTACAAGAAAGTCATGGTCAATCAATACAAGAGATTGTTTCAAGTAACGTGTTGTGTTGGTTAATGTGAAAAACTATCCTCGTTGCTAGAACTCACAGGCAGGGTTTTTTCCAACGCAGTTCCAAGCGTGGTGTATGGCATTGAGGTGATCATAAACTCACTTTGACTATATCCAAGTAGTCATTGAAATTACGAGTTTATATAGGACAATAAACTGAGATGAATCGAATACTAGCTTGCTTTCGACTACAACGTTCACATTTTATATTGTGTGTTGAAAATACATAATGTTGCGTCTTACAGAAATCGTCACACCAGCGGCCGAGTTCCTATCACTCCTGTATGTCATAAAGCCACGAATTTGAAGTAAGACATTATTGTCTAGAAATGTTTCGCAAATTACGACGAAATCTACATGAATGTTTGGACAATCCTTTTCAATGTTTTTTTGTGTGAGGTCCGAACATGAGGTATTTATCTAAACCTATCGCAAGATAAGCGACTTTGTTAGCCAAAGAGAACTATATCAGACTGGATAGACGTATTCCAAATTGGTCTAATGTTGGTTTTAAATACCAGCAGCTTTCTATCTAGTGAAAGTTTGGGGAATTTCTTTATTTGTGTCAGGTTCTAATGTGAGGTATTCATCTAAAACTATCTCTCTTTTTGCTAAACCTTATTTTTTCTCTTTTCAAAGTTATTAAAGTTTTATCATAATTAATAATAAACCTTCATTTCTAGGTACGATACATCGCTCGGTCTGCTGACCAAGAAATTCATTGACCTGCTGCAGGAATCCGAAGACGGCAGTGTTGACCTAAACATTGCATCAACCACCCTAAACGTACAAAAGCGTCGTATATACGATATCACCAATGTGCTTGAAGGTATCGGAATACTCGAGAAAAAGTCCAAGAATAACATTCAATGGAAATGTGGCAATTCACTGGTCAGTCAGGATCTGTCGCGTCAAGCAAAACTCGAGAGTGATCTACTGGACCAAAAAGAGAATCAACTCGATGAGCTAATTCGTAGCATACGGCTAGAATGTAATCAACAGTTTGAGAACATGTCTCACGCATACATCACGCATCAGGATCTCAAGAACATTGAACAGTTCCGAGATCAGACGGTGATTGTTATAAAGGCGCCTGCAGATGCTAAATTGGTGGTAAGTTTTTTGGTTTGTGGTCTAGCGTGTCTGATTATACTAACAAAAAAAACCTAAAAACACACTTTAGCTGCCCGACTCACAAGTACCTCGTGAAATTCACCTGAAATCTGACAAGGGTGAAATCGATGTATTCCTGTGTCCAGACACGCACAGTGAGACCACAACAAACACCATGCCACATATGCAGCTCTGCGATCCTCTGCTAGACGGAATGAAGCCATTAATAACGCCTATATTCGAGAAATACCTCAGTCCAAGTTACAAAACAGGTAGATCAGCATCATTGTGCCCATTGTACCACTGTTCTAATTTCATTGTCTTTTTCTCAGCCTCAGCTACCACATATCCGCTGCGTACGGCCCAGCGCAATCTGAACAAGTGTTTGTTCGGTGCAGAGGTCGATTCGCTCGACAAATCACCGTTGCCTCCGAAAAACGAATCCAATCCTGTGATGTTGTTCCCGGGCACGGCGCCGGACGCATTCTCGGGCATCATGCACATGGGCACAACAAGCGATACAGATACTCGGCTAAACGATCACTATGTGAAAAAGGAACCAAGTGACGAAAAACAACAAACATCTGCAATGATGCATTGTAAAATTCGTGATGATTCCATAGGCTTGAAGAATGACGTTAAACTGAATACGTCACCATTGCTGAGTCTGCACAATATGGACCACGATGACAAGAGTGCCATTCGCAGTGCGATGATCTCGGAACTAGAGAGCTTCGGTTCGGTTCACTTGCCGCAGGACGATCATCATGGTACGATAATTTTTGTTGCTTTTATAGTAAATATGTGTATATTCTGTGTATTCTGTTTGCATATGGCTTTATGTTTTAATTATAAATGTCTGCCTATGGACTAACTAACTAACTAAAACTCTTTACTGAATGTTGCACCGCGGGGACTAAGGCTGTGACAGCGTCTATTGTGTGCGATCCGCATCACAGTCTGAGTTCTTGCTGGGCAGCTTTTCCGAATCTACTTGGTTTACTGGGCTTTTTATACTATTATTTATTCTTTTTTATTATTTATTTTAAAGCTTCTAAATTGAAATTAATTTATATAAATTTTATGTTTAATATTCGATGTATAACAAAATATTATCTTGTGCTTTTTCCTCTAATCCTCTTTACATCTATTTGTCTGTGAATGTTTGTGTTTCCGTGATGCTGCCAATAATAACAATACTAACCAATTCAATTGCACCGGAACTGAACTCTCGTGGTTTTGCATTGCATTTTGATTTGTAGCACCATGAGATTCAGCTCTGGCGCAAGTTGTGTGTCGCAAGTGCCTGTCTCGTGTTCCTGTCGGGCTGTGCATGCTTAAAAAAATCACTTGCATCGACATTTAAAAAAAGCAAATTTAATTATTTTGCAATATTCAGTTTCAGATTTCGATGATTACTCACGTTTCATGGCCGTCGAGGCTCCGCTGGACAACGAATACAGTTTCTCGCTCAACCACAACGAAGGACTGTGCGATCTATTTGATTTCGACATATAGTCGTTGGCCATCGTCGCCGGCGACACCACCGAATTCCATCTTGCGTCGCCGCCGTCGTCGAAACTTCTCATCTCCGTCGTCATGTGCTCAGCAAATAGACACAAAGCAAATATTTTCTATTTGGAACATGTACAAAGTAACGCAGAATCATCCACATTTTGCAAAAACAAAAAAAAAAACAAACAAAATACAAGAAATATTTTGATTTGTACTTTTTTATCGATCACCCCCAAAATAACATAAATTCAAACACAAAAAACATGCATATAAGTATAAAGCATGAATACTTTAATAGATTTTTCTAGATAAAAATAATACCAAACTACCAAATACACAAAAAACATATTATATATTCAATATACATATATAATTCGTGAATAAGGGTAACACACAGAATGCTAAACGTGTTTCGTTATGGGATATTTTTTAGAAAATGCAATACAATTAGTATAAACACCAACCGACCGATATATGATCGTGTTAAAAAACAAACAAAAAATCGTGCTTTAAGCTAGCTTAGCACGATTAAGTGCTGGTCGCTCGTAGACAGGCAGACCAACGAAATTGCGATTCATTGAATGATAAATATAAATTAACACAATCACACACAAAAACACACACACATGCAATGTAATTGTTTTTACTATTTTTATATTGTCCATAATAT
>JANSTU010025060.1:0-12871 GCA_027564075.1 Bolitophila hybrida
TCCGGTATGATTTGCCTCTCCTCACAACAATTCTGAATCTTCTGGTTGATAAGGATCTCGAGAACCTTACCGGCCGTGGGAAGCAAACTTATTGGACGATAGTAATCATACTTTTTTCTTTTTTTTTAGGGATCGGAATGACGTTGGCCTTTTTTCATTTACGTGGAAAGTAACATAGATTAAGCGCGTTGGTAAAGATAAAGCAGTATCTCCGCATGACCACATCAGGAATTTTCTTTAGTACTACGTTGGGAAAGCCGACGAGTTTTTATTGTTAAGCTTCCCTTGTATATTTCTTAGGTTTTCAAGTGTCGTGAAGTAGTTATGTGTGTCCTCAGAAGTTAGAAAATCTGCTCGCTTTTCGTTGTTGAAAAACATGATTGGGTTATTTATGATTGGATGTTCCATCTCAAATTTGTTAACAGTATTGTTAACAACATTTCGAGTGTCTGGAGTCACTCATGTTTGTGTTTTGGCGATGATTTTTTTAGAAATAGCAACCAACAGTGTCTAGTTTTTCGACACCGTCTGGAATAACGTCTCGGTTAACAGTGCTCGCCAGTGAAGGTCCACCAAAATCATTTATGCCCGCTACCTCCAGAAGACTATGATTCGAGGAGACAAAAAGGTCACACATTCCTTCTTTGTCTGTTTTCCTGAAAATTCTGTTGATGTCTGCATACATTTTTGGGGAGTTTCTGTGCGTTATTCCACTATTTTTTTCATTCCAGATCGAGTTAGTAATTTGATTAAATTGCTGTTTAATTTTATTATAATTTAGTTATTTAGCAGGGATTTTGAAATCGTGAACTATTGTTGCTATAATTGTTTCTGTGTAATTCTAGTAGTTTTGATAAGAGCCTGCTCTTAGCCTTTTTCAGCGCTTTAATTGTAGGATTTTTATAACGTTCGAAGGGGCTCGACGTTTTGAATTTAGGAATAACGTCCCTCATAGAATTTAAAATGGCAACTTCCAATCGGTCAATTTCCAAATCAATATCTCCAATAGATAAGTTGCGGCTGTCTAACTGAACCATTACTCGGCACTGCAAAACAAGATGCGATTCAAACCGTTTCCAGTTGGTGCCGTTATAGTTATTAAAGGATTTGTACCTCTAACTGGCAGAGACAAGTGAGCATTACGGCTATGTGCGGCTTTGTCTTTGTAGAAAGTCATTTAGATAGTCTAATCTCTTCAGACTAACAATCGAATTTACAATAACATATTCGATCTTCATCTTGCTTATAGTAATGAATGGCGTTGACTTATCCATTACTATGGCATTTTAACGAAGGACCGTATTGCGTTAACAATTTTCGACTGTTCCTGTAAGATGGTCGTTAGCATTGTCATTTGTGCACTTTGTTGTGCAAGTTGTTGCTAGATGCCTTTGAGCACCTCCATTATGTCAGGTTTTCCTAGACCTGTCACCGCACACCCCATTCCTGGTTGGGGTATTGTGTTGGTCTTGTTGTCTGCCTTGTTGAACGCAAATATCTGTCCAGTTCTTTTTCCTTTGTGTTTAGCGTCTTGTGTTCTGTATTTTATTTTTTTGAGCAGTTCAATGTATTTTGGGCATCCACGGTAAGATGCCGGGTATCCCGTCGAATTGCATTACATACAATACAACGCACTTTTTTCCGACTTACCTTGCTCAAGCCCGCACTCTCCCGGCTGATGATCCTCGCAACACTGCACGCAGCGATACTGCAAATTGCAGTTTCTTGCCGTATGCCCGTATCCCTGACACCAAAAGCACTGCTTTGGTCCCGATCGGCGAATCTTCTCCCACCTGACTGAACGGTACATCAGGTAACTTATAGCTAACAGGCTCTTCACTGCACTAGAGTTGGAAATACAATAAAAAAGGAAGAATTAGTATTTTTTCTGTTAAATTTGTTAATATTTGTAATTTGTATTGTATCATTTTCGTGTGTTTTTAGCTTCTTTGATATTAATCTTCGACGTCATCGCTGGCGTCTAGCCCTTTAAGTAGTAGTGTCTTTTAGTTGTTTTGGTGTATACGTGTAGTATGGAACAAGCCCTTATTTGAGCGCTTGTGTTGCGATTTTATAGTCTGTAATACTATTTGTTGTTATTGTTTGTTCTTTGTTAGAGATCTTTTTTAAGGAAACATTTTTAATGTTGCATGTATTGGTCAAAAATATTGATAAAAAACATTACAAAATTTTTATATATTATGGTGTTGTGTTCTGATTTTTTGTTGTGGTTTTATCAGCCGTGTTTGTTGTTTGTGGTGTTTTTGTCTTTATTTGTTATTCGGATACCCTTGTGCGTTTTTTGTTTTTTCTTCTTAACGCTTCTATATATTCGTCTTCGTTTAGTCCGTCCAATGCCTCGTAACAGTTGCAGTGTTCGTCATCCATTCCTACATTTGTAGAGTTTTTCATGTTTTCTACTTTTTTTTTCATTTGTACTGTTTATTAATTTTCATTTTATTGCGATGTTTTTTTGTATTTTTGTCTGACAACACTGAGCGCTGTCGACACACTCATCTGTGAGTTCTCGGTTTCATTAACGACACTGTCTATAGCGCTAGCGGGCCGTTTCTCATTTTACTCACTTGTGTGTGTGTCTGTAACGTTTTTATTGTTCTTTGTGTGAGAGTCTTTGAGCATATTTGTTTTATATATTCTGTTTTTTTTTTAATGTTTTTCTATTGTTTTTTTTTCACTTAAACACTGGCCCAGCGATGCCTTCCTTCTTCACATCTCGTGTGCACCATGTATAATTGTATGTTTTACTCAGTTCAAATAATTAAATAGTTACAAAAAAATACAATTAATCAAATCAAAAGTCACTCCAATCATATACAATTTCCTCATCGGTGAAAAGACCAACACAACCCTACAATTTTATAAAAAGCATATATTTGTTATTAGATAAAAAAATTACCGTTTTCAAGTTAATAATATTATCTGTAGCAAAACAATTCCCCATCCAATTTCCACATTAAACTATGGAAATTATGAAATTTGCTCTCTTCTTAAAACAGCCCGCCCCCCGACATAACGATTGGAGTGGCATTGGTGCGGCACGATGTGTGCAGAAATGCGGGTAATTATAACAAGGGTTCTATGTGCACTTTTTAATCATATCGTATATGCTCCCCTTGCGAGCTCGCAGCTATTTTATTCGCGTGTGCATATATAAAACGCAATGATGCCCTACATTATTGAATGGCGTGCGCTCACAACAAACGCGTCTGAGGGAAGGGGGGCTGACGCAGAGCAACCGCGTACCCTTAATGTGGAGAATGAATTTTATGCGCTCAAGTAATCTCCAGAGAAGCAATATGCATTATACATTTATAGACGAGAAGGCCATTTAGGCAGGGCAAAATATTGGAATGGGGGAACCGCTCGAGAGCGCAGTATGTGTGTTTATATGTAATCATATAAATTATGAATAATTTCATCAGTGTGCATTTTGAGGGTGGTTTATTGTTGTTCTGATGATGCTATTAATGAAATTTTTGGAATTGGCTACAAGGTGAGGGTTTTGTTTTGTTGGACCTAAAGTGCTTGCTTGTACTTTTCATAGAATTACCTATGTAATATCTATATTTTTTTAAAATACAAAAAGATTTTTTTAATTGCTGAGAAGGATTTACATTATTCCTGCATACATTTTATAGATCAACATATCATTCTCAAGCTAAAAAGCTTCCCTGTGAATTAAAAATAACGGAAAAAACATTTTTTAAATGCAATTATTTTTTCTCTATTCTTTCAGTTACTCGTTCGTGCTTCATTACTTTGAAGCTATCTGCAAAACTTCGCTTTTCCTGCTCGAATGCAAATCTATTTAATTTCCGTAGGCAAATATTCAAGGAAAATGGAATCGATCATAGTCTTTATAACTGTACAAAATATATATATATATATATATATATATATATAGCCCAAGAATCGAATATATAATATAATATATAGAAAAGCCATGGCCAACACTTGCAATTACGACGAACTACGCACACTGATGTACATTGTTAGCGCTCGGTATATGGGTACAAAGTGAAACAAAGTCTTTTGCTTTCGCGAGGCTTCAACGCAATTTTAACGATCAATTGACGTCTCTCAGAGCGCGCGCGCATTATTTGCATTATTTACGTTATTTACACAGGCATTACGTAATAATATGAGCTCGGTACACCGGAATGTTATTCAATATTCCAACGTGAGGCCAGCTTGCAAAAGGTCTGGCATTGTTGTAGTGGTGGCGCTTGTTAGTGACTCCGTTGCTCGTTGGATGAAAATCGATTATAATTAGAGTCGCTCGGCATGTCGATATGCAATATGCAATTATGTTTGTATCAAAATATAGATAGTAAAATTCAAGAGATTTGCATTTTATACAAAATCATAGCACACAGTGTGTATTTTAAATATAATTGAATATAATTTAATTTATTAAAAGCGGTAATGAAAGAAAAATATTTAAATTACAATATTATTAAATTCATTTGTACACACAAAATTCTATCAAAGCAAGTTTGAACATAAAAACAAACTATGATTTACATTTATATAACACCACCCCGAGTCCCCGGCCACAATCCTACATTCCAGCGCATAAATTCGCATTTTCATATAAATGTATGCGTTCCGTGCGTGGCTTCAGCAAGGATAAAGAAAATGCGCGACCTAATCCTTAAATCATATTTGCGTTGTGAATCGCACGCGCATATTTTATGAATGCGAACGGCTTTGCGTGCTTCTTCGCAATATTCTGCTATACGCTTCTTATATATACATACATTTATGTTTAAGAGAGACACACACATATATACACAAACCCAATATATATCCACTTTTAAAAATAAGCGTTTATGGGGCTGGTATTAAATTGGTTTACGTGCCCGCCATCATAATGTCGTTTTGCTATTTTAGTCTCGACCGCGACGAAGAAGAGACGCAGCCGTTCGCGAGCTGGCGGGCGCGGGCGTACCGCATGTTTGCAATGGCACATAATCTTATTATAAATTATAAATAGTGTGTGTGTTTTATGGCGTACTCAAAATCGACGGATTTCAAAGTATATCCTGAAATGAGATTTCATTAATGTACAATGTAGGTGCGGTTGGAGGGCATTTATTTTGTTTTAAATATGGTACTTTATATACATAAGTTTAGCATCCGGTGTGTGATTCTTTAGTATATTTAAGAAAACAAAAAAAAAAGCTGCTGAACAATACAGCAGGATGCAACACAATGGTAGCACTAGACAAATTGGAGGATCGCTACACTAACTTCATCTAGCTTCACAAACAAGTTGAAAGCGTAAGCGTTACTCAAGGAAATAGAAGCAATCTAGATGGCAGCTTCCGAGGTCGAAACCAGCAGTTTTAAAAAAACGCTGCTAAAGGTTTACATCGAATTCTTACGTGGTCATCAGAAGCAACCGTGGAGAACTCAACGATATCACAATAACACATACCTGAAGCTTGTGGAGAAATACTGGTCTACGTATCTGGAGTCAAGCAGCCTAGAATAGAGATCTCAAAATTCTCTGGCGAGTTACAGTCTTGGACTTCATTTTATTACTTGTTTTCGTCGATGGTAGACTGTTCTACCAACCTCACTGGCCTCTACGGTCGAGTGAGGAATGCGAGGCTGAGCATCTTATACGCTCATATAAGGTTACAGGCGAGAGATATAGAGCAGCACGAAAGATGGAGTTATGCTTCAGCTGTTTGCGAGTTGACCATACACTGGCGAAATGCAAGTGCAAAAGTAAGTGCAAATGCCGCCACCACACATTATTGAATTACAACGAGCAAAAGCCAGCCTTTACGTGGTGTCCATGGAACCAAGGACATTCTCTTAGCAACTGTGATCGTTGTGATCCGATCCAGAGATTGACTTCGACATAAGGTCCGACTGCTTTTGGACTCGGGAGATGTGCTCAATGTCTTAAGCTAGTTCGGACTTGCGCTTCTATTCCAGTATTTGGACTTGGCCTGAAGCTGTTATATTTGAGGTTTCAAACCTGGACGAATCCTCAAAGATATCCGCGAGAGGCGTTATCAAAAGTATTACTAGACCTTTGCCGGGGTCTACAACTACTGCTCTATAGAATTAACATCAACGCATTAGATAACCCACAGTTCAACATCCCTGGCGACGTCGACCTGCTTCTCGGTTCATACGTATATGAGAATATCTTGGTCCCAGACGTCAAGCGTCAAGACACCGACCCGGCTATCTCTGGGCCTATTACTGCTACCACCGATTTCCTTAATCTACACACACTTGTCTCGCTACCAGCTCATATTGGACTGGAAAAGCACTGCACTGATTTTGGGAAGTGGAGTCGATTGGAAATATCGAAACTCGTATGCACAAAGAGATCTCCTGCGAGCGGCATTTTGAGATGACACATTATCGTGATTCAAGTGGTCAATACGTAGTTCGACTCCCATTTAAGGAAGATTATCCTTCTCTTGGAAATTCCAAAGCGATCGCAATGAAATCGATGTTGAATCTAGAAAAGCGATTCGAAAAGGACCCCGAGCTTAAATGACAATATACAGAATTCCTGGAAGAATGCATATCTAGCTCTTGGACACATGGCTAGCCGTAAGTGCATGGATAAGAAGTCTTTTTACCTTCCGCATCATTCAGTATTAAAGCAATCAAGCAGCACGACCAAAATTCGTGTGGCGCATAATAACATCTTTGCGAGTGGAATATAAACGCGGTCTCGTGGACATTCTCCTTAGGTTGCGGTCTGTGGTATTCTCAAGAGATGTAACTAAATTGTAGAAGCAGGTACGAGATACTGATGCTGACGCAGAATTTCAACGGATATTGTAGCGAAAGTCACCCTCGGAAAACATGCAAATATTTCGCCTAAAGAAAGTCACATACGGAACGTCATCAGCGTCTCAATCCTTAATCTCAATCTAATAATATGTGTATTGTACTGAGATTTCCTTTTTTATTGTTTTTTTTTGTTTCATATTTTGTCTAGTGTAACTTGAATTTCATAGATTCTGCGAAAAAATGTAATCACAATCCCTATTTGTATAATATCAAACACTTTACGTCATTTTGTATAATTTTTTGTTGTTTTTTTTTACTTTGAGTTAAATGCAATGGACTCCCCTTCCAGCGCTGTCGTGGCCTCTTCTTTCTCTGGTTTTCCATTCATTGTGCACAATACCGACTACACCTCGCAGCTTTTCCGCAAAAAGTTCTTGCAGAATTTTTCATTTTTCTCCAAACGACCCATTGCTGCATCGCAGAGTGAACCAGAGCTGAGCATCGCTGTGCCATTGAAATTAGAAGCAGCCGATAAGAATAAAATTGATTCAAAAACGCAGCTATCAAGAAATAAGGATACAGATCGCTTGTCTGTTTGTCTCACCGAACCGAAAATTATAAGTCCAAAGCCAAAGAGTGCATTTTCAATAATACAAACGGATACAAGAGATAACTCGATTGGATTAGATCAACAACAGCCTTGCTCTGCTGAGCTGAACTCTAGTATTACGGACGATGAGAATGCCAATAAAAACTTTACGCCCTCATCGACACGATACGCGGAAACGATAGAGTCAACGAATACCTCATTTCGATCACGCACCAATGTAGAAACAATTTCTTTCAAACGCAGGTACGCTCCGGTTTTGAATACAAAATCTAACCAACGATTATTTGAATCAGAACATGATTCTGATGAATCGGAAACTCCAGATTACGATGCTAAAGTTGGAAGAATTCTGAAACTAGTCTCTGACCAGTCGGCTCCTACGAAACGTAGATCTAAAATGTCCATAGAAGCTAAAGACGAAGTCTATTGTTATGCGCTTTTATTTATGATCCTGGCCAATGTTACTGGTCTTCTGTGTGCCACTGTTTTTGCGGTGCTGAGCTATGCAAAAGTTACATCTGACATTTTTATGCGAATGTTCTGGAAACACTTGAAAAATGTTACCGTTCTTGAGCTGGAGAATAATGTGATCACATTAATTCTATTGTGTCCGATGATGTTGTTGACTGTTCTTGTCTACCTGTGTATTTGGACTTTGTACCAGGTGATCGGGTTTTTATTGCAGCCCGTTCCGTCAGTTGTGGTTCGATTGATAAACTTGAATTTCTTTTGAGATTGTAAATGCAATTTAGAGAGTGTATTTATGAAATTAAATTATTAAATATTATCTAGTAATTATATATTTTTAAATTATGCATGCCATGTAAGAAAAGTATCAAGATTCCGCCTAAAGTCTGACACAGCAAATTGGTTAACAAGGGCGCATTTAACAAAATCACATGGGATCGCTTTTCAGAAAATACGAAAAACGATTGAAAAACATCAGCGAAACTTTTAATAATAATCTGCGGAAAACTTTTGCCGCAAATATGGCGCTTCTCGCCCAAGTACACTTCGGGAAAACTCGACATCTTTTATCGTCGCGCGCAATAAGGTCTTATTATATACTTATACCATATACATTATGTACTGCGTGTGTCCGCTGTATCGAGCTCTATCCGGTGCTCGTGTTGTGCTGAGCCAAAAATGCAGGGGAAGAAGAAGTGGGCTTTTGCAATAAATCATTACGAGATTTTCCGGCAAAGATATTATTATGTACGTTTTGCGACATAAACTATACCGCACAAAAGCTCATATAGGTTTTATGGTATAGTGTAATTTTATGTGTACACGATTTAAAGTTTCTCGCGGAAATGCTTTCTGACCGTTTGCAGTTTTTTTTTTGTTATCTGAAATATGAACAAGAGATAAAAGTTTTCCGGTTTGTGGCAGAATTTTTCCGATAGCTTTTTTTTGTTCTTTCTTTTTTTTGTGGTAGTTGATTTCTTTTTCGAGGACGTGAACAGAGTTTTAAATGCCAGTAGAGGAAGGTTGCTTTTGTTAAATATGATTTCTATAATTAATTATTATTTGATGGTTTCATAGAAAGAAAAGTAGAAGTAACCTTGTTGAGTTGTACTGCCTATATATTTAATTAATTTTGGTAAATTTGATGTTACATAAAATTATATATTTAATTTCATAATTATTTTGTTTTACAATTTAAAAAAAGTACATATTACAAATTATATGTAATTGTATATTTTGTGGAATACACTTTAATCGCTCGAAATAATTATCGAGACATTTTGTAGAAATTATTATACGAGTATATTATAAAATAAATGCTAACTTGGTACAGAATTTTGCCTTAAAATAATGCTTATGTATTATAGTGATGAAACTTGCAACCCTTTATAACAGCAGTCGGTTAAAAATAAAAGCTGAAGGATTTAGGCACTGATCGATTAAATAATCTCCATGTTATTGTTTCACATATCCGATGTATATAGTGAAAAGAACTTTCTAAATTTCAATTACCTGGCCCAATTTAGAAGTCGCATTTTAGCATTCCAAAAGTCTTTGTTTTCCTGCCACTTATACAACTTCTTCAAGTAAGCCTTCGACGGATTAAGTTCATCTTTAATTTAAATCACCTATCGGTAATTTTATAAAATTTGGGTCAAACATTAAAGCCCATTAAAAGGGTGTTAGGGTTTTAGCCCCAAAGACCTAGCACTACAAAATGATCCGCAAAAAAATGTTATGTCTTTGTCATCATTGTACTAATTCAGCCATTTTTCAGATTCATTTGAACTATATGTCTTGTTTTTAAAGTTTATTCTTAACAATTATTTCCAGAAGAGATGCAAGAGTTTTGATTTTTGACTCTAAACTACAATTTTTATCTATTGTTTTTCTAACTTTAACTAATTTGTATTGAACACTTGCGCGCTTGTAAATGTAATATAAGTTAAACAAGAGAAAAACATTTTACATATGTTTGGGAATGTCGGATAGATAGTCGTTGAATAGTACACTATGACCTTTTGAATCACGCTTAGGAAAACAACCTTTGGGAATGGCGGATAGTGTCGTGTAATAGTACCCTATGTCCAACACTTTTTGAATCACACTTTTTTGCGAGATTTTCTAATGTGTGATTTTGTATTGAGGTATTTTGTAATGAGGGATTATTTAATGCGGGATTTTTTTCTGTGGTATTTTGATACTATTACACACTATATTTCTTGATGTTTCGGTAATTAATCTTATTGATTTTTATTCATCCTCAGGTGTAAATCTAATAAATTGTTGCAGTTCGGACACTCTGTACATTTGTCGAATAAAAATAAGAATAGTGTTTGTTTATTAGCAAACATAAAAGAGCTAAAAGCTCGTACATACGAGTATATAAAATAGGTAGATTTTTTTATATAATAGGTTAATAGGTAAGCTAGAATAACAATAATAAAGTACGAATGTGGACAATTTATAAGAAAAGCTATTGAGACAGGAAAATATATAGGTAGACTATTAAAATAACTTAGTACAAACAAATGAAATTTATAATTGTATAATAGAGATTTTTTCGTTAATTGCTAATATTAAATTTGCAATGTATATTTTCTTTGTTTTAGTGTCTCCTTTTAGTCTATTTAAGTTTTTAATGGCTTTATTTTGTACGGTTTGAGTTTTTTTTAGTTTTTTTTTTTGAGGCTGAAAACCATACTAATAATCCATATGTAATTTGACTTTGAAAATCAGAAAATATATTTATCGTCAGTACATTTTTCGAGTATATCTTACTATGTTTAAAAAGGCCCGCCTTTATTGTTCTTTTTTTATTGTATGATATATGAGTATCCCAAGAAAGTTTGTTACTACAAGATTTTTAAATGAAGTTAGTTCTTCGATTTTTGTCTGGTTATAATATATGCAAATGGGTGTTTTTTATTTAGACATTTTTGTAGAATATTTAGGTGTTTGTTAATGCCCGTCTGCATTTGGATAAACATAAATAAAAGCATAAACCAATGCAATTTCATCAGCATATATATAGATATATTGTGCCGTGGAGTCCAATGGTTGATATGTCGTTGAGTTATATGAGAAATATTGATGACGCCAGATTGAACAAATTGTTGACGGTTGGATAGATAGCTTGTGAACCAGTCGTGCTCTACTCCTCTTACTCCAGTTTGCCAAATTTTCTGAAGTAGGATTGATCTTACAACAGTATCAATGGCATTTTGTAGATCTATGAATACAAAAATATCAGTTGTCTTTTTATCTCTGTTATGTTGAATGTATGATATTTGATCGTTTCCGAAAACCATATTGTTACCTTACCTTAGTTACCTTATTCGAAAATTGCGTGAAATTGGTGTACATTCGTCTCTTCTGGGTTGGATTAAATCATATTTGAGCGATCGTACACAGTATGTGAAAATTGGTCAGTGGAGATCTAGTTTGTTTACAGTGCGATCAGGAGTTCTCCAGGGAAATCACGATGTAGCCACTGCTTTCAAGATCTCAAAATGCCTTATGCATGCTGATGATTTAAAAATATTCACTAGACTCGAAACGGTATCTGATTGCGAAGACCTACAGCGAGACTTGGACTTCCTATCTTCATGATGAGAGAGGAATTGTCTTTTAAATATTGGTAAATGTAAAACGTAAGATCGATAGAGAATGCCTATTAAATTTGATTACGCAGTGAATGACATCTCCTTTAGTAGAGTGTCTGAAATGCGTGATTTAGCTATTCTCTTTGATGATAAGTTATCGTTATGCACCAGTTCGGGTTTAGAGATCAACATTCTACAATTGATCAAATTCATAATCTTGTTATTGAAATTATTAACAGTTAACAGTTAACGGTTAACAGTACCTTTGAAACAAAGAAAACTGCTCAACAACATCCAAGCTTTTGATAAAGTATGGCACACCAGACTACTCTTTAAACTAAAATCAAACTTACTGAACGAGCAAACAATGGTTAGACAGATGGAGAATAAAAGCAAACGAATCCAAATCAGTTCACATTACTTTTACAATGAAGCGAGAAACTTGTACACCAGTTTTTCTAAATGGTCATCAATTACCCTAATCAAATGAAGCCAAATACCTTGGAATCTGGATGTGGGACTAACGTGAAAAAAACCTATTCACAAAAAGAAAGCAGCTGGGACTTAAATTAAAAAAAAAATGTATTGACTGATGGGGAAAAACTCAAAACTTTCTATTGAAAAACAAACTCCTACTTTATAAATCGAACAATCGTCAATGCTATGAATATCAACAGTGAAAGATAAAATTAAAAACTTTAGCAAAAAATATAAAAACCGACTTAGTGCTCACCCAAACGAACTTGCAGTGAATCTTTTACATACAGAAAATGACATAAAAGGCTGAAACGGTTCAAGCCTTCAGACTTAATTGACAAATATTAGAATTTCAAACTTAATTATTTTAAGAATAATATTATGTGTCGTGTAGGAATTTAATCTAACACATAAAGAAATATAATAATTATTATTAACTTTTTAATTTTATTTTTTTATTTAACTAGATAAATTCTTTCAT
The DNA here is from genome assembly GCA_027564075.1 of Bolitophila hybrida. Classification (NCBI taxonomy): domain Eukaryota; kingdom Metazoa; phylum Arthropoda; class Insecta; order Diptera; family Mycetophilidae; genus Bolitophila; species Bolitophila hybrida. The sequence continues at coordinate 12,431 of JANSTU010025060.1, forward strand.
GTACGTCAGATTGTAAATAACATAAGATGTTAAATATATATATGAGTCTTTTTTTTCTATTTCTATCAAATAAAAACTCTAATAAATTCTAAATAACTCCTTTTTATTATTTAGAGCGAGAATGAAATTGTAGAAATTATTGAAAAAAATGCGTTTATCTTACACATATATTTTAGATATTACTTGTTAAAGTATCGAAGGTGTCAATAGCGTATCCGATTACCATTTCCAACATGTTATTTTATCACCTATATGTTAGTTACAACCCCGGGCATTGCCGTAATGAGCACATTTGTAGGAAGATGTTTTCACCAATGTTGCCAACCTAAAACTGCTGCTTGGGATCATGAAACTTTTGTAAAGGGTTTTCCAATAGGGACGCTCGAACTTTGACAGCTCATTGCGGCCATGTTGTTTGAGTGACACATGTCAAATGCAGTG
>JANSTU010025071.1:0-12869 GCA_027564075.1 Bolitophila hybrida
AAGTTGTTATCAAATGTGTCTTATAAGATAGGTCCCCTGAATAAAATAAAAAAACATTATGAACATGAATGTAATATTTTTTGTAAGCTTTTTGTTACATTAGGGTGGTACATTAGGTTGGTTGGAACTGAGATAATATAAGTGACGTCAAATGGCATAGTTAAGTGAAGTGATATAGTGTAGTAAAAACGAAACAAAAAAGGGCATTATTTTTTTTTTTTGGTAAGGTGTTCACCGCGAATACTGCACACACTTTAGGCAAATGCTAAATGATTCTACTGCCTGACAAACAGAGTGCGTAGTAGCAACATAATTGTATAAAAAATGCTCCAACTTCTCTAAGACCTTGTCAACGGAGTATTTTATACAAGCATAGCCAAAATCAAGTATATTTGTATTTTTAACTTGATACTATCGCTATATTCCATACAACCCCCACTTTTACTCCATTAAGAACCCTTTAATTGCAATTTTCGAAAATGTTGTTCAAACTTGAAAATGACCGGACCGACAAAATGTTATTGCTGTTTTGATTTCGGGTATAAACCCTTCGATAAGCAATATAGCGTCCAGTCTCTGCGACGATAATATATATATATATATATATTCTTGTTTCGAGACTAAAAAATATTATACTTACATCACAACGATCATATATCCTACCAAAGCTAGATATTCCCTTAAATTGAATGTGCATTTTCATGGTCATCTTCATTCCGAAGTACTGACCCTAACGGTTCTCATTTGCATAACTCATACTCCGTAAAAAAAACACATGGGCATTATCGCTAATCTTATAAAGTCCGGTCGAGTCGCAATCACAGCGCCACCGAGTAACAAAACCGGCACTTGGATCCATGCGTGTGTGCGTGTTTGTATTTTTGCAATGGGCACTGGTTTCTTCTATACGTATGATCGCAAGGCAACTTATCAAGCTAACGCGCGCCTGAGTTTGCAAAAAAGCAAATAAGCAAATATAAAATAGAATCTGAGCGAGCTCTAACCATTTTTATGTGTGTGTTTTTCTTAGTATGTATACACTCTCACAAAACCTATATGTACCCACACATATACGCAGAGCTCACATTTTATACTCGAATACATCATACATAATATAATAATGGTAATAATAAAAACATTACACACATCTCTATAATTCGCAAATCAAACGAAAAGTTACGAAAAACGAAATGTAGTATAAAATAATATGCCGTCTCAGCTTATACTCTTATATGTATGTGGGTATATTCTATCTTAAAGCCTGCAAGTACGTGCGCGATTATGTATTATGTACATATATACCGTATGGAACGCGAAAACGCCAAGAAAACGCCAAGAGATCGCAGTGGTTGTGCGCGTCGGAGCTGAAGGTACTGTTATTGGATAACATCATCGCATGGACATACTCGTATATCTTGAGCGCAAAGAGAAACAACGCGGCCATGCACGCATGCGCGGAGCACTTGCTCTAGCGCGCGATCGTCTAACAGCAAATACAGCATCATTAGCCATTAAGCCAGGGCTATGAATATAATAATTATGCGAGTGTGTGTGTCAGTGCTGGTTTATTGCTATTTATTGTATGTGTGTGTTTGTGTGAGCAAGTGTGCAAAATGAGCGCATGCGAATGTTTGTGTATATGTGAGAAATACAATGATGTGCGCGCGCGGGTTATAGCTAAAATCCGCGGAGTGTTTATGTTATTCGCGCGCGCGAGAGCTCGTGTATAGCAGCTATATAATTTTGCCAATGTATTTGTTTGCGAGTTTTTGGACGACCGTCCTCCGTAACGCGACGACTGCGACCACTTGCTCTTATTAGTTTCATTTCTTAGTCGGGCTAGATCGCCTTCGTTTTTCGCACTGCCTAACGATATTATTATATTAAATTTTTCGTTAGTGTATGCTTGTGCGTATTCTCCATCACCGCTGTCACCACTGTCGCAGCGCATATATATATATATATATATATATGTATATATATTAAGTGTTGTGTGTATACGTATATCGTAAATGTATGTACATCGTGCGTGCTTGTGCTTGATATTCTTCGCGGTGCCAGAAGACACGATATTGTGTGCGTATACGTTTGGTGTGGTGCGTGTATAATTGTATGTATGTGTGTGTGTGTGTGTGTGTGTGTGTGTGTGTGCGAGACCGTATGTGCGATCTTCAGTGTATAATTTTGTGTGTGTGCCGGATCCGCGCGAATTCGGCCATTCGCATTCAGTTTGCATTTAACTGGTCGCGCCGCCACTCGATCACATAAACAACATCAAGCAAAAAAAAACTTTATTTTTCGCCTATTTTCGGTGTGGTGCTAACAGTGTGTGCGTGAGTGCGCGCACAATTTTCATCGTCCATTAACAACGAAAATTAATATTAGCTGGTGTGCTGTGAAAACTAAGTTTTAATGGTGTTAAATTTTACTATACATACCTAATACTTACATATTATACTTATGCTGTGAATGTGCGTTTAAGACAGAGTCATAATTTGCCGAGGGCGGCCAAACGGTGCCCTTGCTATTTGCATTTTTTGCATTTATCAATTTATCTATAAATATATTACCTATATATGCACATATATACACGAAACGCGTCTGTGATACACCAACTCGCGATCGTACTATTAGTTTTTGTGTTATTTTTTTATTTTATTTTTTTTTATTTGTATATGTATATATGTATGTATGTAAGTCGCGAAAACATTCGTCGGACTTATTTCGTGCTTAATGTTGGCATATTATTTGCGAATCGCTAAGGATTACTTAACAACTCTCGCGGGGTTTTTGAAGGTGAGTTAGAAAAATGAATATACGAGCATAAATCTATATTATATCTAAGCAACTCTAACACGTACGCTTCTTGTTCAAATATACATATATATTGTATATGTTTATGTTAGTATATGTGTGTGACCTTTATAGGTTTTTTCCGCGCATACAGTGAACGTGCTCGCTCGCTGATTGTGTGTATGTAAATTATTTGTGTAATACTGGACGGCGCGGCGCGCGATGTTTCGCAAAAAGTTTGCAGCAAATTAGCAAATTTGTTATTTGCGTCATAGCGCGAGTGCGAATATTTTGTGAGTTCATGCGCATGTGTGTGTGTGTGTGTGTGTAGCTTAAGCCAAGCGAGTCGATGAGAAAACCTTTGGCGGCCGGCCAAAATGACGGGCATGCGCGGAGAACTTTAAGCACACATATACAAACTATTATAGCAAATCTCGCGGACAAGCGCGGGAGTGTTGCGCTCGTCGCTTTAATTATTTATATGTTTCCAAAATAATTATAATGTTTAGAATTACATTTTTAGAACAAAATGCAAGTCGCCGTCGTTCGTTCCATTATTATATACACAGTAAATTGGTCGCTTTTTGGCAAGATGAACTAGATACGCTTGCTAACACATATGAGAGTGTTTTGTGTGCGTGCCTGCTCGCAGAGAAAGAGTGTTTCGTGAATTGTTTGATTGTAATTAATTGCGGTTTGCGTTTTCTATGTCATGACACTTGTTGCGTAGGTATATTATATATACCACAAATTCGCTAGTTTAAAATTGGCTCGTAAAAATTTGGAAGTCTGTGTTGGAAATCTGTTCATGTATTCTCTCTCGAACATACACATACATACATACACTTGATGTGTGGCAAATAAAATATAAAATATTTATATTGTGCAAGAATTTCTTTTTTTTTGTGTGAGTGACCGTGTTTTTGTTGGTTTTGAATAATTTTGCGGTACTGTAGGTTGAATAGTAATCGTGTTGGCTTAGGGAATGAGTGGAAAAGAGACAAACATTTCATTTATGCCAATGGAGCGGCATATATTTAGGGTGTGACGCGATTGTTTATAGGTTTATGCCAAAGTGTTTTAGAAAGCTTATTTTGGCTAAGGCTATTTTTTGGCATATTTATAAAAGTTCGTTTAGTACGATTGGATTGTTTATTATCAATTCATCAAATAACAATCTTTGAGTGTATTTAAATACATCCGGTACCACTAACCATATTTTATGTCACATTTCTGTAATTTTATTATGATTGTATTATATTCTTTGGATCTGCCAAAAAAATATACTTCTTAATCGGACTTGGCTAAGCAACAAATTTCAGACCGAACATGCCGAGTTTTTGTTTCAAGTTAGTGTACTACACAGCTATTATACAAAACACTACTTGAAAACCAATTAAAAGTAATTTTAATATGTGTTTTTTGCCGATTTGGTTGTGTGATGCCTTTTTGACGTTTATATTTTTTTTTCATAAGAACGTAGCTGCGGCGATATGAATTTTTGTCACTGTGACACTAACGAGGACTGAATTCTTCTCAAGTGGATTTTCGTCACCAAATTATTTGAAAAGAATTCACTGCCGAGTAGTGCGGGTATTTCATGTTATTGTTAATAACATGTTTTTTATTTGTTTATATAAGTACTACTACTCTAACAGCTATGTATTCGGACAAGATCAATTTTGATCATGTGATTAAATTAAAATGTATGCTATACCCAAGCTAAAAACATTTATAAATGAAATGTGGTATATTATGATAAAAGAATTCAGTATGTAAAAATATAGTAAACGTTTTTCATTACAAATATTTTAGGATAACGTAGTATTTTGCGTTTTCCCAAAACCATGTTGAAAACAATGTAATCGGACACAAGCATACTTGGCAAGAATGAAATCGGACAATATATTTAATCTTAAATTCTGTCAGGCATACTTTTAACTAAATTCCTACAAATATCTGCATCAAAGTTATCCCAACTAAAGCTAAAAGGTTTTCCTCGAGAATTTCTTTGTATTTTTGAGCATTGAAATTATGTGCAAATTGTCCACACCATTTGCACTCATGCATCCCCACACCATAACTATACAGCCCGTTTTCGTCAATTTTTATAAAATTCTTCGTCTTTTATTCTTGATTATGTCGATATGTCCGAAAAACACACCTCAAACAACGATTCATCAATCCAAAGTATGGACTGCCAATGTCTAGACACCCAGTTCAAACGGTCTTGGGCCCATTTCATCTGTCTTGCTGTAAGTAATGGTTTCTTCATAGTCTGTATTTGATAATCACATACAATTCGTTGAAGAATGCTATTAAAAAGGATCAATATAAACTTACTAAAAGAAAAAACCAAGCTTATCCAAGCCAGATTGGATGCCTCGTTACAGATTTTTGATAATTTACGGAAGTTGAAAGTCGGTTTAAACCAATTAACTTAATTAACTTAAAACTCTTGGTTTTGCCACAAGAATACTACCAGATTTTGGCTGAGGATCAAAAATTCGGGTTTGAATAAACTTTAAAAGTGTATGTCGTAGACATTTGTTTTGGGCAATCCCAAATTCTGTTCAATCGTATGCTCCAATGTTCCGTTTTCGAATTGCTGTATTATTTGCTCTGCTAGCTAAAAATGTTAAGACGTGATAGTGAAGTACAATGTTTGTATACGTCTACAAGAAACTTTTCATGTCCTACCCAATATTTGCAGACCTTAAATCAAAGATCATGTTTGCAATATTTTTAGATAATGAAAAGAACATATTTCATTCATTAATGTTTTTGATTTGGGAATAGCATACACTTTAATTTAAAGATACGATTAAAATGTATCTTGTCCGAATACATAGCGTTTGTCCTTTATCTATTTTAAGGCATTATACTATTTGACTACTACAAAACTTTGTGATTTTTGGAAATCAATTTCTAAAAACTAAAGAATAGCTTTAAAAATGTATTTTTAAATAAAATATGTTTTTTACCGGTTATTTGTAATTTAAAATGGCGCCTAAAAATGAAAACTTTCCTGCACAGGATGTCTAAAACAAAAAATCAAAAATATCCTAAGTGGCATGATTAAGGATAAATTAATTTTTATTATTAGAAAATTAGAAAATCGTGATTTTTTTCGTGAATTTTGCATGAAATGTTTAATAAAAATGTTTTCATAAAAAGTATTATTAAAAGTACAGTTTTTGTGTTATATAAAACAGAAATATGTTCCCGAAAAATCTACTTAGCTCTATGTGTCGTGTCAATCAGTGCCCTTAAAGTTGTCAACGAAATCGTATTATGCCTTAAACGGACATAATAAGAGCCATAATAAGATCCAAGCATGCACTTTATGTCGCTTTCACGTATAGTGATTCTTGAGTACTCTTATAAATCTACTCTTACATGAACAACACTTCAATTAAACGTTATATGCTTATTGCTAATTTATTGGTGGAAATTGTTTCAAAGCATAAGACTGAAACTGATTTCTTTTCTTTTTTGCTTTAAGGGACAACAAAAACAAAACAGCATTTTTTCGTCATTTTTTTAGCAGAAGAAAAGATGTTAGAGAAATAATCCTTGGGTAATTATTGAGCATATTTAACATATGTATACTACAAAAAAAATATATATATAATTATATATAAAAGTATATAAAAATAAATAGGAAAATAATACAAAATGACGACACTGCATCTACCATTATTTCAGGGAATAGACTTTTTGCCTTATATTTATGTTTAAAGCATATTTTAAATAATAATAAGAAATATAAATATATACTGTCAAATGTGCTAAATAATATTAGTAAAATAACCAAATTCTACCAACTCTATTCTACATTTACAAAAAAAGCTGCCTCATAACCCAAAATTACATCTATTAAAACTTGAAAATATCATCAAACCTCTGTATAAATCTTGAAAAAAAGCTTATATGAAGAATTTTTAAATATTATGCCAGATAAAATACAAGATATTTGTTTAATTGAAAGTAACAATAGGTACATAGTAGTAAAGTATACTTAATAAATAGTTTTGAGATACAAATTATATATTTTCGGTCTACAAAATATAGAGTAACCACTGTTTTTTAACGTGAATACCTAATACGTAATCTTATATTGATTTCCTTTTTTTAATTTTGACCACTGTCTACATTCAACAATCCTGTTCGCGCCCCCACACGGTCTTCAGCAAATTCGATATTTGCATCTAATTTACACACACATACGCATTTTCGACGAAAAACCTTTGTCCCAACGAGCAGACCAACAAATCGCATATAATTTATATTTATATACAATATAATAAACCGAAAATTAGCATAAATCCGATTTAAGCCAAGTGGTCGCTTCCTTATTTAGATTCAAATAACGCGCGCTCTTGCAACCTTTAAAAGTTTTGTTATACAGAACGGGTTTTGTGTGCGCGCAAGAGCGTTTGTACTAAAAGCTCCACGTATCAAAAACCACTGCGACGGGGCACACCTAAATATATAATGTAATTAATTGTGAGTGTGTGTGTGTGTCTGTTTGTGCCTGTGTGATATGCATTTACAGGTAAATTGCACGCGTTTGTGAGAAATTCAATTTAATGCTTGAAAGACTGCTTAAAACGCTCCTTTAATAAGTGAGAGTCTCGTTAAAACTTTGAGATATTTCTAAATGCGCAGTTTTTTTGTTATACCGGATCGCGTGGCGCTACTTTATAACTTCAACTATATGTATATTATGCAATTTATCGACAGAACTAAAACTATATCACGTCCTTTGATATAGTAACATGCTGGATTATTCAGAGGGCATGATCGATTTAATTGAACTTTCTTAATTGCATTTTTTTTATTTTCCAAAAATATTGGGAAACAGAATAACCAAGAACCCGTTTTAAGTGTAAAATGCTTATGTGACCCATATATAGTATAATATTATATGTATATATTATACACTATATATAAAGCTGAAGTGTGCAAGCGATTCACTGCAACAACAACACATGCACACGCGCAGGACATCCTTTAACGTTTCACAGAAAACTGTACAACTGATGCTGGTGATAAGTGCTAGCACACACACACACTTATAAACACAGAGAGATTCAGCTGCAACTCTTCAATAATATAAAATATAAATAAATACTGAATACAAGCGAAGCTTGCAGATACATAAACACACATACATTCAAATACATATATACAAAGGGACGAGCAACTAGCGGAAAAACTTTTCCGTATATATTTACCAAACAAATCGGTTTGCACGCTTACTCTGGTACTCTAGAATTTTGTTATGCTGTGGTGGCAGTAGGGGGTTGTGGTGTGACAGCGTTGAGTGCGTATGCACTCATTTTCAAGCTTTTTGTGTTGGCACATGTTAATACCTATATATAACGCGCGTTCAGGGAGTTCGTCAATGTAGAAAAGTTTTGCCAGAACAACAAATCACAAAACTCGATTCAAAAATTGAGTATTCCATTGAGCTTACCTCATTAGCGCGATATTATAAATTTATCAACAAGAACAAAACTTGCCTTAAAAATTAAAATTATGATTTTCTAAGTAAATTTTATATAATAATAATATAATATTTCTTTTTTATTAAAAGTACATGTTTTTGTGTTATATAAAACCGAAATATGTTCCCGAAAAATCAACTTAGCTCTATGTGTCGTGTCAATCAGTGCCCTTAAAGTTGACAACGAAATCGAAAACCTGTCGAGTGCACACTCTTTATCAATAAGCGTAATGTAGCAGTGCATTTGAAGCACTCAACTTCAACGTCCAACTTTTGCACACGTTGTCATTCTGCAATCTGAACAAAATAAACCAATTAATTTTCATAGTCAGGCGGTTTCGTACGCTTATAATACTATACACCTTAATTTGTAAATAAGTGTATATTTCAACTTTTCCTTGCGACCATGCCCCCATAATTTCACGAATCACAATCGCCACAAATAACATCATAACGGTTACCTAAATTGTCTACAGCTTTATTCCAGAACGCGACTTAGCATTTTGGCTTTGTTCAAAGGATGATAGTTAGTGGTTGAATTCTTTATTGTTTCATCCTATATATAGCGATATCATTCCTCGTGGAACTTTTTTTTTATGTATGCCACTGTGTATGTGTGCTGTTTATGTTTTCAAATATTATTCTACACCGAATTTGTTTTACCACACAAAAAGATAAATTTTGCATCTAAAGTTTGGATTCTATGCTATTCATTAATTTAAGCTCTTTATTGTCGAACGAAAGTTTTGGCAGAACGAGTTTTGGGAGTTCTGAGCTCTGCGCTATGCTTTTCCGGTGTGGAAAAATTGTGTTCGACAGACAAAGAAATGCTATGATCGTGTGTCTTATGTTCTTATACAATATAAATTTAGTACAAGAGATAACTGTAGCGCTATCTTATACGTTTTGAAGTGCATTTCCGTTCTAAGCTCTGCAACTTTTCAATGAAAACAGTGTGTATCTATAAAGAGCTTTATTTTGCTGCAGCCAGTGTTTTGCAGCACGGACACACAGACATTAGGAAGCTATTATTGACGCTTAATTGGTATTTTTTCTTTTGTTTGTTTTTGTACTATGGCTATTTTTTATTATTCAATAAAATAATAAATATGAACAACTTTAGTTAGTGATTACAATCAGAAAAAAACATACACACAAAATAAACAAAAACCTTATTTCTACGTTACTTTAAATATATGTCTGAGAAGCACAAACCAATAAAAATTCATCAAAATTGAATAAAATACACATACAATACAAAAACACCATCCGCACCTTTTTTAATGTTTAACCTTGTAATATTCGTCATAGCTGCGCATGCACACATACCTACAGAGAGCCCTCGCTTGATTTGTACAATTTCGACTAGTACACGTGTTACAAAAATAAATCGCAATTCGCTAAAATACAACACATATAATCATATAAAATATCATATGTTATATAGAGTCGTCAATCATGTACACACACAGGCATACAGCAACTCGAATAAAAATAAAACCTCAAGAAATCGCTCAGATAAAACATCCGCGAAATGTTTGGCCTTTTTCGAGCAGTGCAAATATATATATTTTCATTTAAACATATTATAACTTTCTATATATTATATATTTGAATGTGTCTGTACGTTTTTTTGTGTAAGCATGTGTTTGTAATATCAAAGCCGCGTCGGCTATTTAGACGTACAGTAATTGTAAACACATGGTATTTTACATATATGTATATATGTATTGTATATTGTTAAATTGAATATATAAATACATAGAAAATATAATACTTATTTAGTAATATTTTTAATTTAAAGTATATACTATTCATTTTATTTGTTACACTTGCTCTTTAATCTATAAATTAATTGAGCATATTTACTATGTAGGAGAGGTATGCTTGGATTTTGGTGGATCATACTGGTTTTTTAGATTAGTTGTGGTATAATGAGGATATTTTTTGAAGATTTTCAGTGAATTTTGACATTGGAATTATAATTCTCATCTATAAAAAATGGTATGAAAATTAACAATTATATATTATATATATTTTTACAAAAAAAATATAACATATTTTGCAACGCTGACACCAATATTTTTAATTACAATTGTTATGACCACAATACCTAGTTTAAGGACTTTTGAGTGAAAAAATATTACATTTTTGTGATTTTTTTCTCTGTTCCGTTATGACATACATTACGCAATAAATTGTATCCAAAAAAATCCAAAAAGTTTTCATTTATGGACATGTTTAGCGAGACCTCAACGTTGCCCAATTATTTTTTTTGTTTTTCAGCACTAAAAATTAAGTAGCTGCAAAATCGAAAAAAAATAGAAAATAAGAACGTTGGGGCCTCGGCATATATGTGTAGAAAGTGTGTCCAAAACTATCAATCGATCGGTTGCTTATTAGCTGAGTTCGGATAGACACCGACTTTGAAAACAACATTTCGAGAAAAACCTTTTAACGATTAACGGTCTTCAAAAAATACCATCATTTTTGTATTTACGAGACCTTCACAACACAATTCATGAAAAGCAAAAAATAGTGGTAACATTGTTTGTATTTTGAAAAAAATAATAAAATTAAAAAAAAATTGTGAGAAGCAAATATGCGACTCCTCTGAAAACCTTTTATCTCAAATTTAATTTCATGATATTTTTGGGTTCTAATAGATGTAATTGTGTCGCAATTATACGATCGAACTAGGCACCTCTCGGATCATGGCGACTCCGTGAAAATAGTCAGCCACAAATACATGTAAATTACATGCCTGTACATGGATTTAAACTCAAGACCTCTGGGTTTTTGAAGCAGGAACACCTAGACCACTGCGCCACATCTGAACCTATAATAATTACACCGAAGTAATATATTTATATTTATTTATATATTTTAAGTTTCATTTTTAATTAGATGATGTAACGATGGTAATTAGCCGTCTCAAGATTTTTCCTAGTCAAACGTAAAAAATGTAAGATGAAATTTTAAATCCTTTGTTTAAAGTTTTGTTTGTATGTTTAGGTCAAGGATTTGTGACCATTTTCGCGTCATCCAAACTGAAGACAGACAGTAGTTTTCGAAATGCATGTTAAAATAAAAACCCATAGAAAAAAAATAACAAAATAATTATTATATTTTTTTTATGATATAAAGGAATTATAAAAGAAAACATTTTTGGATCGGTGTAATTTTTAATTATATTCAAACAAATTTATTCTTATATGTGTTATTTTCTTTAGAAATAGTTTTGAGAAAATTCTGGATATATTATATTATTTTATTGCAGATTATAATTGGCCATTCATTATAGAAAATAGGTAAAAAATGTACAGTCTGAATTCTGATTATTGTTAATTTGATTTTATTTGTTATGTGATATTTAAAATAAAACATAACAAGGCCATTTTTTATATCTTCAGACATATTTTTCTGCATAGTCGCCATCTTTCTATACATTTGGTATAACTTTTTTTTTAATTCCTAAGTCGAAATGATTTGCGTCCAGTTTTTTGAAGTACTGAGTCACGGCACCTAAGATCTCTAAAAATCTATCATTTGCAAAAAAAACGTTTGCTACTTGCTGATGTTCAGTAACAAATTTCGTTCCGTGTATACTTTATTATTTTAAGATCATCCTAGTCGGTACTAATTTTTGCATTTTAAAATATATTATGTAAACATTTGATATTAAAAAAAAATAATTCATACAAAGCAGAACTAGTAATTAACCGGAAATAGTTATTTTAAATTCTGAATATTTATATTACAAATTGAAAACACTTTATAATGTTACCTGCTGTACACTGCTGACACCAATGCTGTATTTTTTTAAAATATGTTAGTTATTTGAAGTTTTACTGAAAAAATATTTAGAAAAAAGAAAAAATATTTTAAAAAAATACTGAGTATCTTGTTTTAAGAAATTTTCTCTTATTTTTATTTGATATTTAAAATTTGTACTAATTATATTAAAAAACACATTAACATTATCAAAATGAATATTTGAACTTATTTTAAATTTTAATAATAATATTAAGTATTTTTTTTTAATTTTGCAATAATTTTTGATAATTTCACATAAATTAAATATTGAAATTCATAAAATACTAAAATTGTAGAAACACATAGTTAGTATATATAAACTTTTAAGGCTTATGATTTTTTTTATATTATTTGTATAATTTAATCATTTAATTTTTGTTTTTGAAAAATTTGATAATAAACTGAAAAATATTTCAAATAATTATTTAGCACTTCTTTTTTACTTTATTTAAAAAAGAAAAAAAATCAATCCATTATTTTACAAAACATGCTAAGAAGCACAACTTCATTTCAGACGACACCGCTCCAGCAAACACTTAAGTAAGCATGACCATACGCTCGCCCGCCGATTTGCACAAAAATGCTTCACTGACTTACCCACCGACTCTAAGACCACACACACACACACATTTATACGCTGAAACGAAATAGGTGATTCCATCGTCCATAAAGTCAAGAGCGCATTTCAAATGTGTAAGTGTCACCTTGATGAAGTCCATGACGTCCATATTAAATGACATTTTGGACT
>JANSTU010025082.1:0-27262 GCA_027564075.1 Bolitophila hybrida
TGTGTTGTGAGTGTTAGAGCACATTAGCTCCAATAGGAGTAGCACAGCACAAACAGCACATTAGCATGACCTGACCAGACATCGCACACTGGCCCTATGTCCCATAAGGGATTACAGGATCCAATGAGATATTTCAATGAATTTAAGCGCATTATTTGCATGACTAAAAATCAGTAAATTTTGGTTTAAGCACATTATTTGTATGATTTACACCCAAATTTACTTAAAATATTAAAAATTATTTATTTGCATGATTTTAACGAAATTTTTTTAAAAAAAATCAGTAAATGTGCGCAATTTTTACTGATTTTCAGTAAATGCTGTTGTGATTATTGCGCATTATTTGCATGGTTTACACCAACATTAACTAAAAATCAGTAAATTCTGATGTAATTTAAGCCATTCTTATTGATGTTCAGTCTCGTTGCTCAAACCATTTTACCTGCGCCGCTATTTTGTTGTCAAGAACATTTTATCAGCCTTGATCAGATTGAAATTGCATCACCGCACACAATACATGCATTACATCGAACTGAACTTGCACTTGAATATGCATTCCGATGAATGCACGCAGTTGGTTTTCAATAATTATACTCTAAAACTGGAAATATATTATTTAATATATAAGATGATATGTCTTCAGTGAATACACATTAAATAATTCATCTGGCAGCTGTTGGCGGTGTATTGGTATTCTGGTTGTACTTGGGTTGACAAAGAAAAACCTCTGTATAAATATATATATATATATATGTTTACGAAGGTGTTTTACTTTGCGGGTGTAACAATCAAGACTGAAGCTGTGCAGCATAACTGCTCTCGCGCAATTTAAATTGTATTTTACATGCGACACGAGGTCAATTCAATTCTATTTTTCACATATATATATATAAAATCTAAAAAGGTACTATATAATAATAATATGCAAATGTAAGCTAATGCTTTGACTGCCGATTAAATTACCGCGTTTGAATAAATTCATATTTTTGCGATAAAACGAATGCATTCAGTCGAGCGCAGATGAGATGAGTTTTTATTACTTGTATAAGTGTATATACAATTCTATATTATATAAATGTGAAAAGTACACTTTTTTTGTTATATTAAACTGTGCCACGTCAAAGTGTAAATCAAAAAAAATTATGTGTATATGTAAACAAATGATCTCTGCGTATAATTTCATTTAATTTATGCAATTCCACTTTTGCATTGCTTTGGTATTACTTGTTTTTAAACTGAATGTTTTTTTCATTTATTCAAACTGCAGTTTTATTTAAATTGCGTTAATTACTTACAATTGATGTAACAAAAGTGTAGTTTGTTTAGAAAAGAAATAATTAAATAACTTGATGACCTTCAACTCCATTAATTCACTTATACCCTATGTGATTTTTTTATATCAATTAATACATTAATTCTTTGGTGTTATGATAAAATAGGATATTGTTAATTTTTAGCATTTTTTTTTTAATTTTTACATCATTTCTAGTCTTTAAAAAAGTATTGACATTAAAATATAAATCCCCTATTGTTAGTGGAAAGTTGATACCAGCGTTGTGCTAAGCTAAGGCATTAATGTTCCGTTATTCCAAATCAATAAACTTTTTTTCAGAAATAGGCTATTAATAGCTCGATTAATAGCAAGAGGAACCTACTGATTTAAAGTGCTACATTCGAAAAACACTTCGGTCTGCCGGGCGGGTTTGAACCGGCGACCTCCCATAGGCCAGGCCAACGCGTTAACCCACTCGGCTATGGCTATGGTAAATTAATTAATTAGAATTAGAATATACTGGTATAATAAGTATTTTCTAGATGTTACTCCAATATCTAGGGTCACTCCTTCATAAAATACAACATTATTATTATAATTAACTATTTTTTCGAAAGATTATTTTGGATGTTATTTTTTTTTTAATTTCAATGTTACAATACAATTTAAGCGGTCAAACTGTCAGCACGCCTTGAGTATAAGTACCACAGACCCCAAAATGGTACAGCTGGTTTTGGAAATATAGTTTTTATTTTATTATTAATTCTTATTTTCTGTGCATATCACCATAATATACAAAAAAAAATATGTAAAAAATTCACATAATCACGAATATATAACAAAAATTGATTCCGTATATAGAGTCCGTCTGTTAGAACTTTTCTTATCTAATCTCGTCTAAGTCTGCAACTCGAAGATATTACCATTATATTGTTGATTTTAAAAATATTGAAACATAGTTCTAGTGATCGCAAAAGTTGTAAATATGTGTCCGCTTAAAACTTGAAAGGCGTTTTTCTCGAAACTATGCATTTCTTTATGGTCGACACAATATCTCGAGAAGTTTTTAAGATATGTATATTTTTTTAAATCTTCAGAAAAGCAATCTCTGTGCTCTGTCGAGAGATTTCAAAAATTTAATACATTTTTTACTAGCTATAAAAGAACACAATTTTTGTATAAAAATCATATTTTAACTTGAAAATGTCATAAATTATTCAATATTTTTAAATTAAAACTTGACAGACTATAACTAGAACTTTAGTTTACAAATCTTTTTTGATGTGTTATTCTTTGCTCCCGGTATGGGCTAATTGGAAAGTGACCGTGACCGTCATCGGCCTAGTTATAAAGTTGGCGCCAGGTGACAGATACGTCCGCCTCAAAGCTTATGCGATGCGCGGACAGCGCTGTCGATGTTACGGTGTGTTGATTTTTTGTCAAGTGAATTTCTCTCAAATAAAGGAGTGAATTTTTGTTTTGGAAAATATTTCAAGTTCAAAAATATTAATTTTCGTCACCAAATTATTAAGTGACAAGAATTCACAGCAGAGGTGTGAATTTTTGTCACAAAATGCCTTTACAACAACAATAGCATGAAATACTAGAATTGTGTTTAGTTTTAAACCCTTATTAATTGTTATTGTGATTTGGTGACAAAAATGCATTCCTCGATAATGAATTCTTCTCACCAAATAATTTGGTGTCGAAAATGCACTTGTGAAGAAATAAATCTTCGTTAGTGAATTCTTGTCCCAGTGACAATTTCCGAACAAAATAAGACAAAAACATTAAATTTTGCTCATGAGTGAGGTATGTACCCCCTTAACACTATCTATAGACTAAAACTTCTTTTTTAAAATGGTATTTAAATTACCTTTTTTGACATGCCTTTCACTTTTCTCATAAAAAAATACTTCCGAAATAACATCGTAAAAATGGGTGTATTGACTTTTTGTCAAGCGAATTTATCTCAGATTGAGATGTACATTCTGTTACCACCGGAAAAAAAATACCTTTTCGTCATTAAAAACTGAATTCTTGTCACCAATTTATAATTATTTCAATTCAATACTGAGGTGTGCATTCTTGTCACTAAATATCCTTTGAACAAAATAATATGAATCACACGAATTGTAATTGTAATACACGAAATGTAATTTTTTATCAAGACACTTACCAATTCCATCTAAAACTGTTCATTCCGCTACCACCCACTTCAACAACACAAGCTTTTTATCATATAGTGTTCTATTTGTTTCACCTATTGTTTCCACATAACAAAACTCACCTATAAACACTAAAACTATGCACTGGCAAATTGAAGACACCGCACTGCAATTAAAACTACTACTAAAGAAAAAAAAAACTATATCCACCCAACAGAACACATTAAAACACACATTTTTGATTTATAATAATTAAAATTCAAGTTAAGATATTGTATTTTTCACATACGTTCACATAGTTTTTGTCTATAAAGTTTTTTAACACAGTTATTATATTATTATTTTTTAATTTATCATTTCAACTATTTTGTTCGTTTAATGTTGTTGTTTATTTAAATATAAATTGGGACCATTTCCTAGCGAGAGTAAATACGTGGTAACACCTGCAAAACTCTCCATCAAATCGACATTTTCAAACAAATGCTACCGAGTATTCTGGTCGCTGGAGGACGCATGCGCACATACACACACACATCACACACAAGCACAATATGCTTTTAAGATAAGCTTTTAATACACTAACATTATTTATTGTTCGCACATGTTTAAACTAAACTTGAAATTAAGAACTAAATAAAAAAAACTTAAACTTGAATATAATGTATCGAACGGCATCACACATTTAGAAGGAACTTTAAACTCATGAGAGGAACGTGGATCCTTAACTGCTGTTCGATAACAAGGGTTTTTTTTAGTTTGTTTATTATTTTGTAATAATGCACTTAATCAAAACTGAAACAGAACTTTCACATGTACCCGGAAAACTTTTTGAATTTATAATAATGTATTCACAATGTAAAAAAACAACAACAAATAGAGGAAATCTAAAATTTTCACTTGAATTTATGTCAAGAAACATTATTATTACATTACATAAATGTAAACAATTATATATAAATACCTAATGAAATTGCTCCTTCGTTTGATCATAAAGCACACACACACAAACAAGTCTACATGGAAAAATGTATATTCACTACACAATTGATCGATATTAGAATTTAGTTTGAAGCATATTGAAGCACATAATGTTTCACTGGTCCAAATATAGACAAATTACAAAAATTATAAACAATGAACTAAAAACAAGAATATAAACTTTCACTGACTTGGTATGTCAAAAACTAATCTTGAATTTTAATTTCACATAACACGGGCTGCTCATATTTTCATTGTGTCCCCCGATTGTGCGCGTATGTGTGTAATATATGTGTCTTCTTAATTCTAATTCATATTTAATATAAAATACCTTTATATTTAGACTCATTTACAGAAAAGATCTGAAAAACAAAGATATTCGTAAATAAATAATACAAAAAAAAGAATATACATTTACCTTATTATTGCATTGTTCTGCATGACTCGCCTAAGCTGTTCCACCACGAACAACAACAATCACCAGATGATCTTCTTTAAGGCCATCTTCAGTGATGCTGTGGCATGATTTTTTCAAAAGTTCAGATGAAAAATCACACGGCGGAAAAGCATACAAGACGCCAGTTGCTTCGGTCTCCTTGTTCAGCAGAGAAATTACACCGGCAGCCTCTTTTTGTTTTAGATACGATACCAAATTTCGTAGAGGACGTGTTTGAACGCTGGCATCATCAGTGTGCACGGTTGTTGTGGATCCGGCGAGACCCAAGAAAATTGCGTGCGCTGAAGATGACGATATACGTTTCTGGACATCTTCTAATTTGGGTTGATCTAAGCGCAAACGCTGTGTGATGCGTAAATTCTGTTTACCATCTTCGTCTTTCATGAGACCGTCTACAATGTCAGATTCACCTTCAGTAAGATGAAATTTAGCCGGAAACAGAGAGCTTTTCAGGATCAGTGCACCTGACCATACAGTGGAACATTTGCGGGCTACTTCTGGTAGGGTACGTGCTGCACTCAGCAGTCCAGTTCGTCGGAACGAAGAATCCGAATCGGTGTCTGGACTACGACGTCTTGGTGAACGTGATCTAGATCGTCCAGCTCCAGCGTCTCGAGAACCAGAACGACGTGGTCGAGGTTCATACTCAAGATCACCTGGTGGACGTCGCCATTCCTCATCACCTGCTGGTCTGTGTGAATCATTTGGATATCCGCCTCCACCACCGCGATATGCACCTCTGCCGCGATATCCACCCCGACCACGATAGGCTCCACCTCTTGGTGAATATCCATCGTAGTGTGAGTCGAATGGTGCCTCGTATTCAGGACGACCATATTCACCAGCCTCCTCGTAGCCAGGTGGACCTGCTTTCGGTTTAGCCGATGGTGCTGCAATATCGGCAAAATCAATACGCAAACGACGTTCTGGTCCTCCCAAAGCGAATCCACGCATTTCTTTGACCGCTTCCTGTGCGGCCTCTATTGACTCATAATAAATATACGCCCATGTATCTCCCTTCAAATATTCAATTTTCTTTATCGCACCGAAACGATCAAATTCTCGTTCCAGTTGAGTTTGCGAAGTCCAAGAACCCAAACCTCCAACCCAAATTCGGGTGGCTGGCGTTGCTTTTCCATATCCAATTTTACATTGAAACTTTCCAATGTACTGTCCAGACAGTTCAACTTTGGCACGATGTGCCATATCCAAATTTTGGAAGCGAACAAAAGCAAAGGCATTTCCGGTGCCAGGTGGTGGTCGTTTGATGTCAATATCTTCGCATACTCCGTATTTACCAAAAATACGGCGCAACTCTTCGTCCGAAATGTTTATCTCTAGATTACCGGCAAACAATGTACGTGTTGCAGATGGATCATCTTCCGGTGAAATGTGATGCAAGTAGTTTGGAAATTTATCTTTTTTATTTTCATGCGGTGGTGCAGCATGTCTCGGCACCATATTATGTCTGGGCGCATAGTGATGATGTGGTGGATGCATATGCGGTAAAGCACCATGGTGCATCGGTGGTCCACGTTGCATGTATTCGTGATGCATGGGTGGTCTAAAATCGCGTGGATGATGCATTACTGGTGGTGCACCATAGTAAGGATCGACCGGTGGAGCTCTGCGTCTGTCTGGTGCTGGTCCATAGTAACTTCGATCGTATTCGGGTGTAATTGAGCGTGGCTTGTATTTATATTCCGGACGGGCCGTTTCAATGACTGGCTCCACCATGGCTGGCTTATCATACAGTATTATCCTGGGTTTGGCATGCTTTGCCTCGCGAGCATCATCTGGTGATCGGAAACAAACATAGGCAATTCGTTCTTCGAGTTCATGTGAAATTCGAATACTAAAATCACCGAAGCGCTTGAATTCACGATACAAGGTCTCCTTTATGAACTCATCCGAGGCTTTATGGTGTATACCGCTGATGCACAGCACCTTGTACGCATGGGCAGAACGTTCCGGTGGCGGACGACCGTAGGGTTCACGATGCGGTGAAACATAACGAGCTCTTGGACTCGGTGAACGTGCAGCACGTCGGCGCAAGCGATCAGGGGACATTCTTTCGTCTGAGCTACCGTCGTATCTTCCCATACTAGTTAGACCTCGCTTTGAACGTGTTGGTGAGTCGCGCGAAGCGCTACGATGCATATTATGGATTTTAACAGTGATGCGGGCTCGTTCGGCTTCCTCTCGAATGCTACTCATGGGCTGCAACTATACGATACGATTTCAAGGCACTTATCTCGAACTGGACTGAATTATGTGGGCTAAAAACAAAATTTAGAAAAAAAACATTAAAACACACGAACACTCCTCAACAATGGCGTCTATCGCAGCCGCATATAATTGATTAACTGTACACAAAGCACTTTTACTAATTTATGTAAGTTGATTTTCTAATTAATTTTCACCTGATCACTTGTTATTATAGGATGTGCTAGGTTTTCCAAGCGGTAAAAACCAATAATTGTCTTGTAATATCACTTAATTGTAAGTTTTTTTCAGACAACGAATAAAATGGCGATCCGTGCACGTATGACGTACTTGATTATAAGTAAATTATTAGACACGGTACACGTATGTCGTCGAACTGTCTGCTTTTGTCGACATCGACAGATACTTCATATGCGACAACACTTATTATTATTATATAATTATTCGAATGGGTTATGCTATCTAATTGTCAGTTATAATTAAACAATTTTTTGTATATGCGTTCTATATTTATATTTTTAATACAGCATATTTTCTATTATATGTTAAAATTATAAACAAAATATATGTACCGTTAAATGGAAATAATACTGTAATAAGGATAAATTAATGTAAGACAACATTACAAAATGGCTACAGTGAAAAAGACAACATTCGAAGAAGAGCTATTGCTTTCAGGTGAGTGCTTCATAAAGTACGCAATGGGAGCTTCTTTTTAAATATATATATATTTTTTTTAATTATAGAAAACTTTGAGGCAACATCAAAGAAGCTACATAAAAAGCACAAAAGACACAAGAAAAAGAAAATTGAATACGATTCTGATGCAGTTGATGTGGTCAACGATATGCCGGAAGTGATTAATATCGTAGAAGTGCCCGCCGAAATGTCCGCAGCTGATAAACTGAAAAGCTCGCAACAGGGATCAATAATCATGTCCACAACACCAAAGAACACACCAAACACGGCTAAAACACAGAAAAAGAAACGAGGCGGTCGTGGCAATAACAAAGACAGTGGTACGTCCAGTGAAGAGGAACGATGGCTAGAAGCAATTGAACACGGCAAACTGGTTCAAGTAGATGATGAATTGAAAAAGATCAAAGATCCTAAGCTGATGACTGCACGTCAACGGGCTATGTACGATAGAAGTACCGACAAAGAGCCAAGCCCTGGTGGTGAAATTCTTATGGCTCTGCCTTCCGGTTACAAAGAAAAGGTAATGACCGCAGAGGCTATACAAAAGGCACAGGTAAAGTCTCAGAAACGCAAACAGTTAGCCGACGAGAAACGAGAAAAAGACAAAAAGAAAACTATGGAACGTTTATTGAAGAAACAAGACTCAAAAAGTGGAAAAAATGTAAAAAATCGTCCAGCAAAAACAATGCTACCCGTCATTACGTACAGAGACACATTGAATGGTGCCACTGTTACGTTTCCTTCGAGCATTGAGTTCCCAGTAAAAACGGCAATACAACGAGATCCTCCAAAGCCAGTCTTGTGCGCAATGTGTGGTGATCTTAAAAAGTACAATTGCTCAAAGACAAATATACCGTTGTGTAGCTTTAAGTGTTACAAACTGAATGTTGCATCTTTAAAGTCTATTATGTGCTAATTAGCATGTATATTATATTTAGTATTAAAGTTTCTCCAAAAACACATATTTTTATTGACTATTACTTGAATTTTGTTTATTGGGCTAATGTGAGGTACAAATACAGGGCTTAGTTATATTATATTTATTTTAAAAAAAGAAGAATAACGCATTAGGATGTAGAAAAAAGACAGCGTTCGGGTTTTAGTGTGGCACAGTTCAGTTAATTTTAGGGGGCGCGTTACAATAAATATTTATGATATATCTATGTGTTTATATATAGTAATATTTAGTCTACCTCACTGGCTGGCCGATAATAAATTACTTTTTCTTTGGCAAAAATCCTCTGGTCACACTAAACTGGCGTGTAAATCATGTAAGATTATTCTGTTTGTTTAGTCGCAACCGAGCCAGACCAGTGCGTTCCTCTTCCTCGTCACTAGTATACGTAGAGATACCAGTCACAGCTCCGCGTACCGACGAAGTGGCCTGCAACAAATCTTGATCGGGTGCATTGCGGTCCTCGTATAACAGCACCTGTAAAGTTTCCTCGTATATTCTGGCCTCGGGAAACTCAACTTTTGTGTGTTTCTTGTCTGTTGCGTATACGATTGATGTACAGCACACTTCGGCCACACGACGACCATTTCCGAAGAAAGACCAACAGCAAATTTCACTGGAACCAATAACATCCTTAATGAACAGTATACGACCACTGAATCGCAGCGAAAGTTTATCGAAGAGTTCAATGTTCTTTAGAAGATTATCATCGGATGTATTTGTGTAAGAGTACTTGTTATTATGTCGATTTATCAGAAGTTTAACAACGGGCTGGAAGTTGAATCAGGGAAATTAGTATTTAGCGAAGAAGATAAGATATAATATATTACCTTGGACGATGAACTAATTAGCAATTGTTCCTCTTTCTGTGAGGTTATCAGTGGTACCCGACAAATTGGCTCTGGCTCTTTTTTCTGTAGGGCTCTTTCGCAAAACTCTGCCAATTCAATGATACAATAGTATTTGGACTCAGCCAATAGTTCGGCAACACCCTTTGTTGAGTCTGGCAATGGCACATTCTCGTCACGCAAGAAATTCAAGATGGTTCCGAAATGGGAGCCACAGCGATCAATCAAAATCCATCCTATATAAAAAATCAGTATTTTTACATTTTTCATTCAATGGCCGATGGTGAATCTCAATAAAAGTACATACCTTCTGAATCGGTTAAGACTTCCATTCGGCCACTGAACATTGCTCGAAGCATTGTGTCATGTTTGGTGAGGGTTCCAATAGTAGTGTAATACAGTTGACCACCCACGTTCAGTTTCACGTACTGCGATGGATTTCCCTTGATGAGGGTCTTGTTTTCGCCAGACATAGTGTCCGACTGTTGTGAGTCCAGTTTTTCGGATTTATATTGGTCGATATAATTGAATAAAATATTAAAATATTGTGTATATTCAACTCTGTCTGTATATTGAATTCAAAATGTCAACTTTGTGTGTTTTGTTCATTCGCACACACACACACACACGATATGTGCCTTTGCGAACGCGATGACAAACCGCGTACACTGCTGTGCTGTCGTATGTAAATATCGATTATCGATTCTCGGTAGGTTCCCAGTAAGTATTTAAATTATATAACGACAAACATCTGTTTTATTGGCTGAAATGAAAATAATTTTTAAAAAATGTTCACATTTAGTCCTTATCATTTTATAGAATTATGTTTTTAGGGTCTAAAACCCCTAACATCCTTTTAAGGGGCTTTAATGTTTGACCAAAATCTTGGGAAAATACCATTAAAAGGAGGTACAGTTGGGCTAGCGGATTGTATATATTTTTGCCGCTGGTGCTAACACATATTGTTCGCTGTGTTTCCGATGAAAAGTATACACATGAGTTCCAATTTTACCCATCCTTTTATCTCTCCCAATTTCCTCTATTATTAACTATATTTAAGATACATTTATTCCGTACACACTCTTATGTATCACTATGTATAAGACTCTATTTTCTTTTGATGCAAATAAATGAAATTTAAATAAAACCAAATAAAAATAGTTAAAGTTCTTGTAATTTATAAAAATACGAACTAATATCGACTATCCTTAAGGCAGATAGGGTAAAAATATGATGATCAATTATAAATGGTAAATAGACTTATCATTTTGGAATATTGAAAAAAGGGTACTTCAGCTTTATTATTTTTTATATAAACTTTTTAAAAAGTATTTTCTGACCATGGAGAATCATTTAGCAGAACATTCAAAACATTTTGAAAAATGAATAAGTCTTGTTTATACACTAAATATTAAATTAAATGTCGTATCACGTGCATTATGGGTCGTATTATATATTATTGAATATGAATATGAATAAATTAAAGAAATTATTTTTTTTCGGTGGCATGCATTATCGTTTCGCAAATTAACGACCCACAGCAACAATAACATACAAAACTTTATTTAAAACTCAACACAAATCGTGTATTACATGCATATACTTCCCAATTTTTTCATTATGATTGCTGAACTATGAAATATTATATCATTTAAAATTATTATATCTACTTTTTTATCAACAATTTTGACAGAATCATTGTTCGTTCTAGCATTTACGGTTATCAATTACGTATTAATCTATCTAGTATGTGAATACACGCAAATCTCATGTCTGATGATACTAGACTTAATCTTGTAAAAGCCCTTTTGTTTCCTCACTTTACATATTATAACGTTTTGTTTGCGGATATGTCTGATGCCGCCTACAGTATGTCTGAAAAAGCTATCAATGCATGTACCAGATTTGTTTACCGTATAAAGAAATATGATAACCTTGGTGACTTCCGTAATAAGAATTTATGTTGCTCTCTTAGATTTTTTTATAAATACAAATGCTATGTTCTTTTATAAAGAAATTAGTCGACTTGAAAACGCACAGTTACATTTACAATAAATTTCAGTTTTAATTCTCGCCTAGAACTCATAATATCACAATTCCTCTTCATTCGAGTCATCAATTTTACTCTTCAGTTTTTGTTTATGGTCATAAATGCTGGAACTCTTTGCCCTTCGATATTAAAACAACCATCTCCATTAGTAATTTCAAAAAATCTTGCAATTTAGCGCATACTATAATACTTTAATACTTTTATCATTAATATGACTTTTGATCCGTAGTGCTCGTATTTCCAAAAGTACACGTTTGCCCCTTAATGATTTCTTTCGTGTGTGATAACTGCTGACGCAATCTAATTTAATATAACCTAATTTTAATGTGTATATCCACTCATTTACTTTTTACACTGTACATTAAGAAACATCTATAAAATTGTAATATTGTTTATATGTATATAAGACTGCCGGCCTTGATGTTTCAATATTATTATTAATAAATAAAAAATAAACATGTCACACTTTTCGAGTTTATCTGTCATTTTCGCAAACTTTGCAGAGAAGCCCTGCTGCTTTGACAAGGTGCAGGGAAACTAATTCGATCACAACCGCTAAGTACAAAAAGTTAGGTAAAGCATGACTTGTTTTATTTACTCAGAAGTACAGATATGAGATAATAGAACTTTCCTTTATGATATCTGTTTGTTGTTTTAAAATGCCAGATACATTTTTGGTGTTAAATAAATGCGTTTTTTTTCACCTGCATTTTTAAGGTTATGAGTATTTTTTTTGTTTGACATGGCTTTTAGTCGCATTTGGTGAAATTGGCTACATTCTATATCTGACACTCAATTAGAAACCCTTTATGGTTGTACCTGAAATTTCAATTTTGGGCTAAGACCTATGAATTAAAATATTGTTAAAAAAAATCAATTTAATACCTGCATATTGAGGAAAGGCTAATAATTAAGCACGAAGTTCAGAACCGCTAAGTATTCACAACAATACCATTTTAATACACCAAACAAACAAAATTCTATTATCTGTATTGCTCTCAGAAAAAATCATCTTTAACCAAACTTTTTGTACTCCGTGGTTGTGAATGAATAATCGCGTTAGTTTTTCTTCACCGCAGATTAGACTAAAATACAGTTGGTTAACTTCCCAAACTGAAAAAATAAATATTGTAAAACATAATTGAGTATCTTCGGCTCGTTTCAGACATTCGTATTTTCATGATGCCATTATTGCTTACAATATTGCCATTTTCGGTGCTCCGAGTAACAATACTTATTTTAAATAATGTAAAAACTCAAATGGGTGAATTTATTTATTTGAAAAAGGGCATATTTTTCGGTTCTCTCCTTCGGGTTTTTTTAAATTTAATTTCTTTAATCTTATTTGGTTTTTATTATATTGCTTTATTTAAATTGATTATATATGGTTTTCTACATATAAAAATATCTGTCATCCTGCATACAAAAAAACACAATAAATTCATTAAATTATTGATTATTTATTCACGAACAACAAACATCAAGACGTAAATAAAACGTATCATAATAAAAAAATAAATTGTTTTTATTTAAAAGAATGAAAAAGAACTACTATATAGTTTTTCATTCGAAACAGATGTGCTGTATTTTATGAGACCATCTATCACACTTAATTATAAATAGATCTTATAATTCTATAGTTTTTTTTTGACTATATTTCTATACATTTTATGAAATATGTATTTTAAAATATACTTTTCCGTTGTCCGGTTGTTTAAAAAAATTAAAATGATTAGATTTTAATATCTGTGTTATATTAACTTCTTTACATAAAATTTAGTGGTAGAGTTTAGTTTTCCTGTGCTGTTCCGCCTCGAACTACAACAATAATTAAGTGATCTTCTTTTAAACCCTCTTCGGTTATGTTGTGGCACGTACGCTTCAGAAGTTCTGAAGAGAAATCACACGGTGGGAAAGCATACAGAACACCAGTGGCTTCGGTTTCCTTGTTCAGAAGTGGCAGTACACCGGCTGCTTCTTTTTGCTTTAAATACGATACCAAATTACGCAACGGACGCGTCTGTACACCGGCATCATCAGTTTCATTTGATGTGGTTGAACCAGGCATTGCCAGAAATATAGCATGCGAAGTGGACGAAGTAATTCGCTTTTGGACGTCTTCCAGTTTAGGTTGATCCAGTCGAAGACGTTGTGTAATTCGCAAATGATGTTTGCCATCTTCGTCCTTCATTAGTCCATTGACAATATCTGTGTCACCATCGGTTAAATGGAACTTGGACGGGAATAGAGAACTTTTCAATATCAATGCACCGGACCACAGAGTTGATGACTTCCGAGCAATGTCCGACAGTGTTCGTGCCGCTCTGAGCTCGCCAGCACGTTTTGTCGACGAATCTGAGTCAGAGCCTGGAGTTCTACGTCTCGGTGATCGTGAGCGGGCATGATCAACTCCTGGTTCTCGTGAATTAGATCGACGTGGTCTGTGTGGTTCATATTCATGGTCTAACGGTGGTCTTCTGCCATTCCAATCGTCATCACCAGCTGGTCTATGTGAATCATTCTGATAACCTCCTCTGTACGAACCACGACCACGGAAACCGGTGCTACCACGTCCACGATAACCTCCACCTCTCGAGCCATAGCTATCAAAGCTACCACCAGTTTCGTAACTACTGGCTCCATATTCCGAACGACGATATTCACCACCACCCTCTTCGTATCCAGCTGCTTTCGGTCGCACAGTTTGTCCGTTATTAGTGTCCGAAAAATCTAATCGTAAACGTCGATCTGGTCCACCCAACGCAAAGCCTCGCATCTCCTTGACAGCCTCGGTAGCAGCTTCAATGGATTCATACAGAATGTACGCACTCGTGTCATTCTTGCCATACTCAATCTTTTTAATAGCACCGAATCGATCAAATTCTCGTTCCAACTGTGTCTGCGATGTCCATGAACCTAAACCACCAACCCAAATGCGTGTTGTCGGTGTAGCTTTTCCATAGCCGATTTTACATTGAAACTTTCCAATGTACTGGCCGGATAATTCTAATTTTGCTCGATGTGCCATATCCAAATTCTGGAAACGTACAAAAGCAAATGCATTACCTGTTCCTGGTGGCGGACGCTTGATGTCAATATCTTCACAAACTCCATATTTTCCGAAAATTCTGCGTAGCTCCTCTTCGGAAATATTTATTTCAAGATTACCAGCAAACAATGTACGTGTAGCTGATGCATCATCTTCCGGCGATACATGGTGCAGATAATTCGGAAACTTATCTTTTTTGTTTTCATGTGGTGCCGATGATGAGGAATTTCTCGGTGGTATATTATGATGCCTGATTGGATATTGGCTGTGTGACATATGCGGAGGTGCACCACCATGGTGATGCATTGGAGGACCACCACGTGGCATATACTCATGATGCATCGGTGGGCGATAATCACGTGGATGGGGTGGTGCTCCGTATGGATCGTATCGATCTACAGGCGGTAGTCGACGGCTTCGTTCTGGTCCTTGTGCATAGTATCCTCGATCATATTCAGGCGTAACCGAACGATGTTTATACTTATACTCTAGTCTTGATGACTCGTAAACTGGCTCAACAACGGCAGTTTTGTCATACATCATAATACGGGGTTTCATGTGTTTAGCTTCACGAGCATCGTCCGGAGTACGGAAGCATAAGTACGCAACACGTTCATCGAGGTCATGAGATATACGAATAGTAAAGTCACCGCATTTCTTGTACTCACGAAAGAGCGTCTCCTTGATAAAATCATCTGAAGCCTTTGGATGAACTCCGCTTACGCACAATACCTTGTACATACCACTACCACGATCTGGAACAACATCGCGTGGAATACGACCGTATTCTTCACGACGCATCGGTGATACATATCTTGGACGAGGACTTGGTGATCGGATCACACGACGACGCATACGATCCGGAGACATGCGATCACCCATCGGTTCATCATAACGACTCATACTCGGTCGTCTCTTTATTCTTGGAGGCGAATCACGAGATCCGCTTCTCTTCATATTGTGAATTTTGATTGTTATGCGATCTCGGTCCGCTTGCTCCCGAATACTACTCATGGGCTAGAAAATTGTTAATGGATTGCGATGATGGTATGATTGACCGGAGCGCAGTTGTTTTTGCGCAAAAAGCGAATATGGAGCGTGGATTGTGAGTGTTTTTGATTAGATGCGATGCACACTGTAAAAATCTGCCTGTATTAAGAGAAGGAAAGAAACAAAAAAAATGTGATTAGAATAATTACCTTGTTATATATAAACATTTGAATTTTGTAAACTTTTTGACCAAGTAAAATAATACACATGCACTTGAAACCATTTTCTCTCTCGTTAAAACACAACTTTAAATCATTTTGGCAAGATACGACCAAAATAAAGAAAATACATAGCACAAAACAGCAAACTGTACAATTGTTATGTCTAAATAATCACAATATTCATCGCATATAAAGCTGGTGCTGACGGTGGGAAGAACTCGCGAAAACGGTCACAAACCGCGAGAGCTAGGCGCCGATTGCGCATGGTAAGATGTTCTTACTATATAATTGTCACAAGAACAGAGTATTCAGGTAAATCTCTTCAAAACACAGATCATCGATAGCCACACAAAAATCAACTGGAGGGAAAACTGCGTGCACATTTTTATCTGTGGCGAGTGTTTTATTTGTGTCGGAGAGGTGTGTTTTACATTGGAAACAACGGCCGTAACTTAACCACAACAATCCACAAGTAGTAGCACAGAAATAACAGCAGAATATAAATATATGCACAAATACACAGAAAACACAATGATATAGGTAAACGCACATCACAGACGGTAACATTTGGTGCGTCACTTGTGTGAGGGCTCTGCAGATATTGGCGGAGCCACTGGAAATAAAACCCAAGGGCAAACTCAGCAAACATATATTCAGTATTTTTGTTTCTGGGGTACACTGAAACTTAATTTTCTTGAAGAACTCAACTGATGAATATTTGTAGAACATTGAACTTGAACTAAAACAGTAAAACAGAGATTTACGTACTAACAAATCATAAATTATGTAGAAAATATCAATTGAATCATTTATTTACCGAATATTATATTTTTAATTTTCTGTGCAAACAAATCGATTTTTGTTTACTGAAATTAACACTAACACAAACAAAAAAAAACACAAATCTACGTGATATCAAAATTTAACTAATTCGGAAGAATGCAAAATTTCAACATTAAAATGACGCCCAAAATATGCAAAATGACGGTCGGCCAAGCGCCGCTATAGTTTCTTTTGGTACGATTTACACGCACGCACATCAAATTGGTAAAAAAGTAAATCACTGTTCCAGAAAAACTATATATATATACACTAAACAATACGAAAATACGGTCGAACTGTTAAACAAACTCTCACCATTTATGTGTCGCTAATCAATTCTTATATTTTATCGGCGTTTTTGTAAGAAATGTAATGCGCGTTTATTATTATTTTTTCACTTAATGGAAGCTAGCCGAAAACCGATGGAGAAACGACACAGGCTCGCTAGCGCGCAATCAACATTTTAATGACGAAAAACGAGAAAGCATAAACAGTGTTGTCGCGAACATTTTTTTAAAAAGTACTAGCCGTAATAATAAATAAATAATAAATAGTACTAGATTTACTATATATATTGTCGGATACAATACAAGGTGGCAGCACTAGATTTATCATTTAGAGGGTGATGTTTCCATACAAAACGCATGCATATTACTTAATAATAATAATAATAAAATAAAATCGACATATATCACAAATTAAAACAGGCGTAATAGTTTAAATGTAAAACAAATTAATTCAGTCTGGATTTCAAAAACAAATACCACAATCATCATTCATTCTTGTCACCTATGCACTTTTGTCACTAAATTCCTTTACAACAACAATAACATTAAATACACAAATTGTGTTAAGTTTTAAAGGGTTTCATTGGTTATTGTGTGATCAAAATCCGAATCGAGGTGATTATATCTACAGGTATTCAAAATTGAAATTTTTAAAATTGTATATTGTATTGGAAGTTTGAATTCAAGTAAACCCATTTTTTCATTATCCTTTTTATAATTTACTTCACTTATAATTTACTTGTTATACTTATTAAAAAATATATTTCAAGTAGGCACGCACAATCTGTTTACTACGCTCATCCATCTGATATTCGTACAAAAGACTCACGCAAAATGTTAATTTAAAAAGTACTAAAATCTTTAAACACCCTCATTTGAAATATACATTCCACAAATATTGACAAGACAAATGATCCATTCACAATATATAAGATAAACAAATAAAATCAAAACACATTCTGTTCCTATAATTTTGCTCAATAAATTCTGCGTTCAAACTATTTGTCGGAAATTTCAAATATTCCGTAAATAATACCATCAAAAATGCGGAAATACCAGCAACTATGCCTGGTCCTTATCTCTGTAATATCCGTGGCCATTCTGTTGATGTATCGCAGTGAAAACAGTCGTCTCAAATATGTGCTCGAAGTGGTCAATATATTCGGTCGTAAGGACGACGCAACGTTGGTTCGTCTAGAAAACTCGACACGACCAGTTCAAATACCAGACTATGAATTCATAAGTCCACTGCCCGTATGGCAGCGTATTGGCAGTGACTTTCATGCTTACTCATCATTCTGGAAGAAATCATCAATGGACAGTGGTGGTGTAGCAGTTACTCTTGCCGTTGGTCTACAACACTCGGTCGTCAGTTTTAAATGTGAACTAAAGTATGCATCAAATGTTACTCAAACCGGTAAATTTGTATTTATACGGGAAGAAGTAACCGGTGTAGCTCCGCCTTTTGATGCTAACCAGTCGTCGGATGAAAACTTCATCATCTACCGATTTATATGTAAAGTTGGTCGTGATTTTGGTAATCCAGATTCGATTTCGTTCACACATCTGAAAACTAAGACAAAACACTCGATGCGACTGAGAAATGTTCAGCGAGCCAGTAGCACAAACAAACTGGACATGGTCATATGCTTAAATCTACTTCCAACAACGCCTGAGAATATGCGAGATCCATTTATTACCGATAATCATTTGATGCAATACTTTCTACATCATCAATCTATTGGAGTCGACGAGTTTCTAGTATACGATAACGATCTTATCAGTTCCGGCATGAAAGCCACTTTGTTTCGTCAAGATATAAAGCTCAATGTTATGCCGTACAACTTTCCGTTCTCACAGAGTCATCCGCTGAAGGTACAAAGAATACTTGAAATCGACTGTATTCTACGGTCCCTAAATTCAGCTAAATATGCAATAAGCTTGTCCGCCAGAGATTTTATCTATCCAAGCGCTAATATTAAATCGACGAGTTCATTTTTGTTGGCTATCAAAAAATATTCAATCGATGAAAATCAATTTGAGATCGCCGGCGAATCGATCTGCCTGCGAGGTGATCAAAAGCAATTGTTGGCACACAATACGGAAAGCATTAAAGTGGCAAACAGCAAGGAAACTCGAGTTCTTCTACACAGGCCAAACTATAAGCTTGACGTATCGATTTCGACTAATAGTTTGGTGCTGGATCGCGAAACTGTTGTTGTACACCGGTACGTTGATTGTACGAACAAAACAGAAGTTATCGAATGGCGAACAAAGACCAGTGATGGCATTCTTCAGTACTTTGATAAAATTGATTTTGAAGTGAATGGTTTATTGAATCTTCTGTAATGCTGTCTGTAAAATAATGCGTTCATGTTCTGACAAATATATTGTGAATATGAAAGTGATCTATGAAGCTCTATGTACTCCTGAAAGGTTAAAATCATATTCTAGCCATACTATCGCTTTTAGACAATAATTAATGTGTTATTTTAAGCTAATTGTAGAATTTAGACATTATTATATATGGACTTGAATATATTATATCATTTTTTTTTGTTAAAACTGAAAGTCTTTAAATATAATTATATAGTTTATGTATTATTGTACCTGTGTTTTATATAAAATTGTCAATAATCTATCAGCAAAAACAATCAATATTCATAATGTATAATATCATTTTAAATAATGCTATTAAAAATACAGTTCTTTTTTATATACGTGGTTTTATTTTTTAGAAAAAAGGTGTTTCAGTTCGTCCTGGTTAGTCTTAGGTTAGCTGTACAATCCCGTGCCCCAAAGTCCGGGTTTCAAAAGCACGCTTTGAATATGGTTTAAGGAAAAAAGCCATGAAAATGGCATGTAGAAAGAATGGGCTTAGTACCATGTGACCAACACCACACTTCTTAAGAATGAAAATGCAATGATGAATGGTCTAGGCCAAAATGTTTCATCTGTGTGGAAGGAGGGAATTTTGAAGAAACGTAATTTTGGTCCACGGTATTTTGCAGCATTCGCTTTGTTCAAATAATTCAGAAAACAGTTCACTCCTGTTTGACGTTTTCTGAAAATATAGTTTGGCAAGTAAATCATGGAGCTCAGCAACATCCTTTGCATTTTTTAATCTCTCTTTTTATTTTTATTTATAACGGAATGTCTACTATTTCTATGAAAAAAACATCGGGGTGTGTTGTTACTGTTTGAGCAAAGTTAGTTATTTTACGATTTTAATCGCGTGATGAATGAATTTGGCGGAATTTGGTGAGCAGCAATACTCTGTGCAAAAAAAAAAAATGCAAAAATAATGAAAGGGTATGAAAATATATACATACATTTTTGAAAAAAGTAAAAAAAAACTTGACAGCTAGATTTGATATAATATAGATAAAAACTGCATTGAGAAAGTAAAAAAGAGTGTCACCTTAATACGTTTAGGAAATGTTTTTTAATTCAAAAATAGTTTTTTTTAAGAAAAATACGAGGGAAAATATGTAACCTAAATTGAATAAAACAAAGGGTCTAATGAAAAAAGTTTTAACATCGTGGTCAAAATGGTCGTAAAAAAGAGACCGTGGTAAAAAAAATTGTCGTGGACTTAAACACGCTAATACATTTTTTACCAAGACTTATTTGACACAACGGCTTAGTCAATGCGTTTCATGCCCAAGTAAGTATAACCTAAAAAATATATGTGAAATTAACAAAAACTACATGTACATATATATCAAGAAAAATTAATCTGGCGTTTTAAAACAACAAACAGGTACCATAAAATAAAAGTTCTATTATCTGATCTGCTCTTAGAAACTATTTAATTCGCGGTTGTGACCATTGCGTTAGTTTCCCTCGAGGTTTATACGAATAAGAATAAAGCTCGGAATAAAGCAATAAGAAGGCGGTAAATTGTAAAATATTGTTTATTTTTTTAATAAATGAAAATTACGATGAGTTTGAATTTAATGTTTAATAACAATATTGAAGTTTATATTGGGAGTATTTAATTAATTTGTTTATGTATGTAGGTTTTTTTCTAAAATCTACGTTAGAAATTTTCTGAAGTGTGAAAGGAATGCAAGATCTGCAGGTCTATTTAGACTATGACTTACTAGCAGCATTACCATGTCAAAATATATAAAAAAAAACAGCAAAATTTTGTAGTAGTCTTGTAAAGTAGTCTGACGAAAAGTCGGGTTTCCGCTGTATTAAATTCAGGCAACCAAATAGGCAACGAATTTGTTTAAAATATTTTTTCATGTTGATGTGCCAATGTCCATGTAATACGGTGTCAAAAAATGCCTGTTATATTTTTATTCATTTTTCAATTATTCACAAAAGTGGTTATAATCATCCGATTTAAGTCAAATATGCGCCTCTTTTTCTTCGATGACTAGTTCCCAATGAGATGCCAATTTCATAATGCCTCTCTTATAGAAGCTCGCTCTCCTATTGGAAAAAACTCGAAGAGCCAATTTTCACAGGTCTCTTTTGTGGCCAACTTCCGACTACCGAGATCGTTCGTCATGGACAGAAACAGGTGGTAATCACTTGGTGCGAGGTCCGGACTAAACGGTGGATGCAAAAGAACCTCTCATCCGAGCTCCCGGAGCTTCTGGCGCGTCACCAAAGATGTGTGTAGCCTGGCATTGTCCTGATGAAAGACAATTCAGCCACTGTTGATCAAAGATGGCCTCTTCTGCAAGAGTGCTGCTTTCAAACGGTCCAGTTGTTTGCAGTACAGGTCCGAAGCTCATAGTGGATGATTCCCTGCCAATCCCACCAAACACACAGTAGAACCTTCCTGTCCGTCAATCCGGGCTTGTCCACCGTCTGGCCGCTTCACCGCGCTTCGGCCACGACCGTTTGCGCTTCACGTTGTCGTAAGTGACCCACTTTTCATCGCCAGTCACAACCCGCTTCAGAAACGGGACGATTTTGTTTCGATTCAGCAGCGATTCGCATGCGTCGATACGGTCAAATATGTTTTTCTGCGTCAATTCGTGTGGCACTCATACATCGAGCTTCTTTGTGAATCCAAGCTTCTTCAAATGGTTTATAACGGTTTGAATACTCATGCCCAGCCCTTGGCCGATACTACGGCTGCTACTATGCCGGTCTCTCTCGACCAATTCAGCGATTTGGTCGCAATTTTCGAAGTTGAAACCATCGTTGTGCGGTGGAAATGGAAACTGCATCGGGTCCATAAACTACACAAATTTTATTGGCGGCTTGAGATACATTTTTGCCTTTGTCGTAGTTGTACTGTAAAATATGTCGGATTTTTTATTTTGCTCCATGTTTGCGACGCTATAACTCACGAACGACTGAACCAAATAACAACAAACTGTCAAGCGTGTGTGTTAGCGCGTTAAGACCTTTTTTATAGTATTTATTGTTGTAGAGTACATCAACAATGAGAGTCTCAAGCTCTGGGAACAGAACCAGTCCATCAATTCTGCATTTCCAAACTGGTAGGATCTTGAGACTATTCTACAGGGTCGAGTTCGGACTTTGCAGGCGATTGGCCAGGCTAGCAGTAAGCCGAATGCATGTGGTAACAAAAGCCTCTCAACCCGCTCCACATCGAGTAGCGACTTCCCGATTCTCTACTCAACGATGTCCCTGCTGTTGCGAGGATCATGCCCTGTACACCTGCATGACGTTCAAAAACATGTCAATGGAAAACAGTCGGCAGATCGTTTCCAACAGTCGTCGATTCTTCAACTGTCTTTGCGACCATCTGATCTTCTAATCGACTATGAACAACAGCAAAAGGTCGATCTGCTGCTAGGTGCTGACGTATTTGTGCAATTGATTGTAGAAGGAGTTCGTCATGGCCCATGAAATGGGTTTTTGAAAAGTACTACCGAGATACTTTTCAACGCAATTCCCATGGTCGATATGTGGATCGTCTTCCAATAAACGGAGCCGACATTGAGGTCGATGAATCACTCTAGATGGCCATCACACGATAACTAATACATCTTGAGCGGAAGTTCAAAGCACACCCTGAGTTTGCCGCCAAGTACAGCAAATTTATGGATGAATACCTGTGCCTGACAGTGCACAGAACCATCGTGTGTGTCACATCCCGCACCATGCTGTACTAAAGGAGAGCAGCTCAACAACAAAGCTGATTGTCGTGTAAGCAACGGTAAGTCTCTGAACGAGCAGCTTCACGTCGGACCTCCTTTTCTTCGATAATATATGTTATGTCCTCACTCAAACTTAAAAACATTTCGGGCTTTATAAAAAGATTATTTTATTATTTTATTTTTGAAATATTGTTCAATCAATTTATTTTTACTAACCCTAAACTATCAGCTGTCGATTTGATGTTATTTTAAGGTTGTCAACACTTTACTGCATAAATAGCGTCAAATTTAAATCTTGCGTTAATTTTGGGACACCCTTTATGATAACTCTGAGTTTTTGCGGTTATTCTCTGATGAAAACAAAACTTCAACTAGTATAAAATGAAGCTCTAAAATAACCGTTGGATATGGAAGGATTCATCAGTTTTTGTATTATGCGTCATTTCGTACAAGAATGCTTAAAGATCAATGAAACTTTAATGAACATTACCGAAATTTTCCGAACTTTACCGAACATTACTGAACATTAGTGAACATTAGTGAACATTACCGACCATAACCGAACTTTTCCGAACTTTACCGAACATTACCGAACATTACCGAACATTACCGAATATTACCGAACTTTACCAAACTTTACCGAACATTACCGAGTGAACGGTCCAAGAGAGAGGAGACCTCGATGATACTACTTCTTCGCAAGACAGAGAATCCCAACCGATGGCACGAAACCAGAAGAGCGTCAGTTTAGTAGATCGCTACCGATAACCAGCTCTTCTAATGGAAGTAGTACCCAGTTTGGTTAGGATAAAACTACGAAAGTGACATTGTTTAGAAGATCATGTGTGGAGAGTAAAGCGGTTAAGTCAGAACCAAGACAGAGCGGCGAAGAGAGATAGATATATAATTAATATTTTATGTTTTTATATCTTAACAAGATCGCATCTTAATAATTTCGAATATCTTTATGTAATTTGGGGTAGAGACAGAATTTACGCATATTTGTGCGGAATCCAGTAGTTATGTCTTAAGTACGCTAGCAGTAACTGTGGTCCTGTGCAATCTCTCTCCAAGCAGCAGAATTCCTTCGTTGCCCAACAAAGGGCTTAGGCTAAGAATGCTCCTTTTTGTATCTAAAGTAGAATTGGATTAAAGTATATTTATCTCTGATATAAAATGCCTGTGTTGAATTTATCTGAGACAGAAATTCTGCAGTCCGATAGTATTTCCATGTGGCTGGATTAGTTCTGTAAGTTTTGAGATCTCAAACTCACAGAAGAAAGCAAAATCAATTCACTTGGTTGCATCCAATGGGAAAATGTATGTAATTGACAGGAACTTGTAGTTTGCGGAGAAAACGATATCCATCTAGGATGTTTGACATTTGGCTAGTTCTAAAGTTTTGCTATTCTAAAATTAGTTCCTAGTTCCTACAATGCCTTGATATCAAAAAATACAATATTTTGATCAACATTAGCCACGGAATAACACCTAAATTGATTAGCATTTGGAAACGGAGCGCACCTTGTATATTTTAATTGTATAACCGTTTCTTGCGATTTTTCCGTCACTGTACACCTGTTTTGTATACATTATAAAATACATACTCAACAAAAATGTATATTGTATACACATGCGAAATAATATACTTTCAACTGTCACATATGTTAATAATAAGTGTCAAAGGTGCTATATGTTAATACAACACATGTACATATATTTATAAAAAAAACTTTTAGGTGAGATAATGCAGTACTTGCAGGAATCTCTTTGTTGAAGAAGAACATTTGCTGACCTATTGGGAGAGAATGTACGCCGTTTCGCCGAATGCCGTTTCGCCAAATGCGTTTTCGCCGAATGCTTATTTCTTTAATTTATCCTATAAATTGTATCGCGCAGGCGCGATTTTTTTTATTTCAACGCAAAGTACATGATTTTTTGGCTAAACGGCCATTTGGTGAAACGTCATTCGGGAGAGCCGTAAGAATACATATCCGAAACTGAATATTGTTAGCCATTTTGTACTGGCCGTGCCTACTTCAAGTGCGTCTTCTAAAAGAGGATTTTCACTGGCAAACAATGTTGTCACTGCAAAACGAACATTAATCGACACGGAAAGAGTATACGAATTATTTGTTTTGAATTCGTATTTTAAAAATCTATATACTTAAATCTGTAATTAAATATCTTTTTCACAATTTTCTTGTATACTAAAATAAATTAAATATGTAAACGTTTTTTGAATAGCATAACATTTGAACCAAAGATTCATAGATACGCCAATAGGGTTTCGAAATGAAGCATATTTTTGACAGTGGTCAATTTCATTTCATTCTTTTCAATGTAATTATTTATTCTCTGTCGCATTCACATATTCGAAAGGGTCGATCACTGGGTGGCGTGAAAAGAAGTTATTGTGGTGATATGTTATATTTGTTTCTTCGAAAAATATTTTATAATGCAATTTAAGTAGTAATTTACAGGCGGTTAAATTTTGATTAGCGGATTATTCACATAAAACAATTTACATAAAACAATTTACCTAAAACAATTTACATAAAAAACAATTTATATAATAACAATTTACATTTACAATTTTACTTTATATTTAATGGCACCTTTTAAATCACGCTTAGAAAAAACCACCCTTGGTAATAGCGGATAGAGGGTCGTGAATAGTATCTTATGGCCAATACCATTTGGCTTATGGCTTAGGGAAATTAAGGCATGTGTAAAAGTTTTATGTAAATTGTTTTATGTACATTATTTTAGTTAGGTTAGTTAGGTTTTATGTGAATTGTTTTTTATGTAAAATGTTTTATGTGAATTGTATTTTATGTAAATTGTTTGTATGTAAATTGTAATTCTATAAATTGGTTATTATGTAAATTGTTTCATGTTAACATTTAAGCTATCCGAGATAATAAATTTAGCACACAGTCGTACTAAATTTTTACTAGGAGAATCTGTCCGAAACATAGAGGATAGAGGATTATTAAACCAATACTGTTAGATTTTTTGTATTGAATAAGTAGGAATAAAAATAAATAAAATTTTAAATGCAAAATAATATGTTAAGCCTATGGAAAATATAATTTCCATTTCGAAAATATAACATGACAGCAAATTTCGGCTTCGCCTGCTTCCTATATGCAATTGTGATATGTGACTTCTGTGATACTGAAATGATTTGCATATCGAGCTGCTACTCGATTCAAACACCCATTCAAATAAATTTCATATATACGGCATTAAATTAAGATAACTAGACGAACGTTTTGCGTATAAAACTGAGCGTAAACGTATGATTCTCATTTCTGCGGATTAAAAATCTGCTGATTTCTCGGTTTGTCGTCAGCTAATTTTGCAACAAAGCAAAAAAAATAAAAAAATTGAAATGCATATAGATAAAGCGATTATAAGAATGTATCGACAAATGTGTTTTATTTGTCACGTCGCAAAAGTGTGTCATAACTTTGCTGAGTACACGGTTTGTCTACTTTTTCAATGTGACGTCACAGTTCCAAACATTTTTCGCTTTAGACAAACCGTGTACTCGTAACATAACACTCGCAAATCGAATATTTTATGAACGTTGCTTATTTTATTTGATATTTTGTACGTACAATATATAATAAGAAATTGTATGGTAAAACGTATGTCTTAAAATGGCCTAACATAATTACAATTCCGATTTTAACACTACCTCGAGCTATTACATATTAGGACAATGTATGGTATTTACGGCATATACAGCATAATATATATATATATATATATATCATAATAAATACAATAAAACAAAACAATACACAATTTCACTTACCCTTATATTTTGAATTCCCAAAAAACATATACACAATACAAATTAAATAAAAAACATAATTATATAGAAAAAAAAACTTCACAATGCCAATCAGTAAGAATATTGAGATTGAAATTAGCGCTCTCTTTGCGATAGGCGAACTATTTCACTCTATTTAATTTCGCTGTAACTATAATAGTGTGTAGATGTAAGTTTATATATAATAGGTCGGCTGAAAAGTTCGTATCGTTTCTATGAGAGGGCTCCACTAGTACAAAATCCATTTTGTTTTCATATAGTACCAACCTTCAAAGGATGCGTGTATAAATTTCACAGCTGTCG